>JAQFZN010001008.1:0-19817 GCA_034687075.1 Geophilus carpophagus | reverse complement strand
AAATTATTAAAAAAGTTTTCCTATTCCCAACTTACTGCTAATGACACTTGTCAATTGAATGGTACTTGGAGGGTTAAGGAGTACAGTCGTACCTCGCTATACGGCATTCCGCTATAACAGCCTTCTTTAATTACGGCACTTTTTCGATTTACAACCCACAATTTTCGTTATAGCCAAAAAAAATACTGTATATATAATGATTTGTTATACGGCTTTTCACTTTACATCCAACTTTTCTGGAACATATCTAGGCCCTAAAGCGAGGTATGAGTGTAGTTTGAAAAGGCCTTAAATCTTGAAGTAATAGGAGTAAACACATGTGAAAGAAGCCAAAATTAATTTTAAAAAAATAACAAATTAACACATGTATAAATTTAAATAATCCTAAAAACTATCTACCAGATTGATTTAGAAAAATTTATAACATTAGAATCTTTATTTTTGATTGCCATCTGCAGGCAGAATTTTAATTATATTCAGCACATTAAAACCAAAATAAGTAAAAAAAAAACTACAGAAACTAGGTAACTAGTACACCAACTTTCAAACAGCACAGCAATAAATCACACATTTAAAAACATTAAAAAATCAAACAACTTTACACTTGGTTTTTTATTGCTCCATTTAATAGAAACGCTACAAATGTAAAAACTACAAGCGAATTAAAATTCCAAACAAACAACTCACTACTGAGTACTTTCCAACTCCTTCAAATGTCTCTTCCTCACATGATCCTTCAGATTAAATTTAGTATAAGTAGCATACGGACATTCAGGACAACTAAAAGGTTTATAACCCATATGAATTCTCATATGAACCTCCAACTTATGCCTTCTTTTAAACTGTTTCTCACACACATTACACTGAAACGGATAAAAATCCTGATGCCGATAAAACCGATGTCCTCTCAACGTATCGAGAGACTTGAAAAACTGACCACAAACATCGCACATAAGAGGTCGTTCGTGCGTATGAACTCGACGAATGTGCACCTCAATATTGCCCTGTGCGGGCGCCCGGTAATCGCACAAACCGCAACAATATTGTCGTAACGTGTCCGGCAGTGGATGACCGTGTTTCCAGTGACAATGGAACCACATATTTCGTAAAAAATCAGTAGAAAACGGACAATTCAGGCACTGAAACACAACTTGCTTCACATGTGCATTGCTATGATTCTTATGTTTATCATTAATGTGCGCTTCTCTCAGATCAGCACTTGGAAACGCAATGTTGCATTCACCACACGTTAACGGATCAACAATTTTCTCGTAAGGCAAACCCGCTTCGTTAATTTTAGTATTCGCTTCAACAGCGGGTGCATTTGGTTCTGGAATTGTTGTTTCGTAACCTTCAGGATAAATATACGTTATTTTCCCTCTGGTTACGACCTTAACACCACCTCCACTCTCGCTGTCGGTGCCCCTATCTTTGAGCATGTCGCTGTTTTTATCGATTAATTCTGATATGTATTTAGCGGGATCTGTGTATTTTAAATTCGGATCGATTTTGTTATCGCCCGAAGGTGGTGGTGTGTCGCTTGTTTCTTTTTGTACCTTGCCTTGCGCCCATTTTGTACCTTTTTGAATTTTTTTCTTCCGGTTGTTGTTGTTTTTTGAGTCGTTGTTTAGCGTTGAATTTGACTTTGGTTTTAATTTTCTCGCTGATCGACGAACTGGCACGACGCAATTTGTTTTACTTTTCAATTCGTTCAATCTTGTTTTACGTAACGAACGTCTAGATGGTCTGTAATTGTTATTGTCCTCATCTAAAGTGTCTGCTTCCATTTCTTTTTCGTCACTTGATTGACTTTCAACCGACATTTCGTCGTAGTTTTCTTCCTCTTGTTGTTGTTCGCTGGTTGAGATTTTCTCGTGCTGTTCTTCTATGATTTCGTTTTTTAGCAAGTTATCAACGTTTTCTGTTTTTGTGCAATTCTCTTTGTTAGAGTTTAAGTTCTCAGATTCTTTTTCAGTTGATTGTTTTGTTTCTGAATCTAGTGAAGAAACTTCTGATTGTACTGCGTTTAAAACTGATAATGGCAGTCTTCTGGCCTCTGCATATTTATGGCACAAATTAATTGCTCCGGATAATTCAAATAAACAAGCCACCTGTTTTTTAAA
Source organism: Geophilus carpophagus (assembly GCA_034687075.1). Lineage (NCBI taxonomy): Eukaryota > Metazoa > Arthropoda > Chilopoda > Geophilomorpha > Geophilidae > Geophilus > Geophilus carpophagus. The sequence goes on along the minus strand of JAQFZN010001008.1, from coordinate 17,694 downwards.
AATAGAAATAATGAATTAAATGTTTGATTTATTAAATTAAAAAATTAGTTATAACCAAATTCTCACTTGATAAATGCTAGATACATTTTCGTCGCTTATTCCTAGGTCACCAGTGTATACGAATAATAGTATAGGTTCAAGCCCATTAGCTCGAATGAAATCAGGAAGTAAAACAACGACATTTTTTGCAAATTGATTGTCAGGCTTACTCAAAATTGACTTAAAAAATGCGCTGCAAGTAGCTAAAACAGAGCTATGCGCCTACAAGATAAAAGAAATAAGTTAATATGATAAATGAGTATTCTATAAAATTAATTGTAAGTATTTATTTACCTTAAATTCTCTTTTTGAGTTGTTTAACCGTAGAATTACATCACAAAATTGTGGTTCGTTTACAGTTAACTTATAAAGCGCTTGGCATAAGGTACTGCTGTGTGCATCAACTCGGTATACGGTAGTAGTAGTTTCCGAATTCTCCACTTTATCCATGTTTACGGATAATTTAATATCTAAAATTAATTTTGACGTTAATTAAAGCAGTTTTTAAACAATTTCAAATGTTTTATGCACTCACCATCATACATTAAATCCATATTCAGCTAAAAAAGTTCATTTCACAAACAATATTTAACAAATTGTTGTAAAAAAGAAAACTTCAACAAATTCAGTCACAATCTAATTTACAAAGCGGTGAAAACTGCAAAAAAATACCAAGATAAGTTTGCCACCTCTCAATTTCCAAACAACGGCCATGTTGGTTTCTTAACGATCGCTTTGATCACGACCGGTCGCACCCAATTTGTGTTCTCTTATCTCGCTCTTAGTAAATAAAACATTCAAGATTTTATAAAAAATGTACATTTATTAATTCAACATTTATTTTACAATGAAATTTGTCAGATATGTGTCGTCCTTAGTTGTAAAATGCAATTATTTGTTGGTTTTTGTTTCTTGTAGCATTGAGAACAGAAATAATCAAGTCCTTCACTTCCGAAGTACTGGCAGTCGGGAGTTTGACACAATTTCGATGTATCTATATTTGGTTTATTTACACATTTCATGGCAGGAATTTCCACATTCCGTTTCACATCATTATAAAACGTTGACTTGCTTAAATACAACGTTTGATCTTGATTAGGGGACGGGCGACAAGTTAGGGGCATTTTTGAAACATTGCTAAACATTTCCAAATCAGATTCTGCATAAAAATGAGATTTTCCAGCTCCATATAAACTCATAGTATTAAATTTTTTAAAATCATTATTTTTTAATCCTTTCCCTTTATCTCTACCATATGAATCCATTGTAGAAAATAATGAACAAAGATTTTCAACCGGTTGACGATTCGTTTCATTCGAATTTTCTGATAATGATAAATTCGGTTTTTCTCTTAATTCTCTTTCAAATCTTTCATGAGCCGCATGAAGATAATTTCTAATCATTTCTTCCTGATATTCATGCCTTTTTTCAGTGTGTAGGACGGCAGCTAAAACCAAATCTTTACCAATCGCGTGCCTTTGATTTCTCGGCGTTGAACATTGAGATGCCGATTTTTCTTTAACGTCTGAAATAAAATTCAAAAATTATTATTTAAAAATACATCAAAGTGCTTCAAAAAATTTAAAATATTACCTTTGCACTTAAAATTTGAACCAGTTTCTTTCAAGGAGTTACTTCTTCCTAATCTAGACAACGTTCCAAGATTTTTCTTCAATTTCTTACTCATTGTTCTACCAACACTTCCAAACTGTTTAGCCACAGATTGAAGCTGTTTCGCAGCCTTACTTCTGGCTAAAGTCAAACTGTCGTTACTTGAAACACAATTCAGTTTCGATTCATCACCGGAATGGCCATTACATGGCGAATCCAAACGAACCTGAATCATATCTAAATATTCGTGTAATAAAGCTATAGTTCGATGTGTGTTCAATTTTTTATTCTCTATTGCTTCATCATCAATTTGCCAATTAAAATCCACTCCAGGATCTAGAGAAAATTGCACCGGAAGCAACTGATGATCAGGACCCGTTAAAGGAATCAACGCTGAATAATAAAAAATTTAAAAATTAAATACAAATCAATAAAAAATTAAAATGAATTAAAAGAAATAAAAATAAAAATTAACCTGTTGGTAACATGGGACCATCACCTTCATCTATTGATTTTTCTTTCTCCATAGCAACCAGAGCTGAGAAATGAGCTGCATCATAAGTGAGAACAAGTGGCGAGCGATGGCATTCATTCGGTGGACACTCTAATGGTAAATACACACCACCGAATGGAATGGGCGCAAACGGTTCGCCTGTTACATCTTTAAGTATCGTATCTGCTATTACTACTATCGGACGTCGTAAAACGTGCGCCAATGCTAACACATGAATTTCTTCCAAACTTTCATAAATGTCATGGTTCGGCCTAGAAAATTAAACATAATTAATTTTTAAAGAATAAAAGATAAGAAAAAAGAAATAAAAATACCCTTTATTGCAAACATCGCTACAACTTGATCTACGACCAAGTTGTGCACGAGGTTCTGTTGATGAAAGACGTAATAAGTTTTCCCATTCTCGTTGCCATTCTTCTTCCGAATAAACAAGACCAGCCTACCATTAAAAAAAAAATTAATTTAATTTAATTTTAAAAACCTTGGGAACTTTTCTCCTCTCGATTGTCCATCTTAATCCCTATTTAATTTGGAAAATTGAGATTCTATTATATGTTTACTAATGCACATACTTCTCTGTTTGTTAGTGCTTGTTGCCATCTCCATCGTCTCCATAATGCTCCACGATAACTACCGTAAGTTAAAGTTGCATGAAGCGCTTTACGTAAAGTAAGAAGCCGGTCGTGAAATCCCCACATTCCTAATTTTTTAATTAAAAAGAATTAAAAATAATAATTAATTTTTAAAAATTTAATTAATTTTTTTTTTAAATTTACCTAAAGATGCTGCATGCAGGAGACAATTTCCGTCACCGGTTGTAGCTAATGGCCACAATCGTTGACACACTCCATCCTTTGACCACCAATTTAAACGTCCTGTAGTAAAAATTTTTAATGAATTAAAATAATCTATTATCTTTTCCTGTAATCACCGGAAATGATAAGAAAAAAATTATAAAAAAAAATTTTCTCAATAAAAATTATTTTTATTCTATAGTTAAAAGTTTATATGATTTAAATTATAAATTTAACATTGACATCCTTTCAAAACATTTCCAACATTGTCCTACAAACCCATTTTAAAAAACAAAAACAGAAGTAAAAACAAATAAACAAAAACAGGATAAAAATAACATCAATATTTATTTACCCGCTTGTTCTAACGATATCAAAGTTGACATTTCAATTAAATCTCGTTCCAGAAAAGCACGGAATTCGTCCGAATAAACCGTCAAGTCGGGAAGTGTGAAAGTATAAATTGGAGTTTCAACAAAATACTGAACATGTTCATCCACACCGAAATCACGAAAATCCAACGCAAATTCGTTCCTTGCTTTTGACACAAGATTCACATTATCAGTTGCTCGCGAAATACCTCGGTTCAACTTCTTGCCTTAAAAATAAAGTAAGGTCATTAGACTATTTTTGTTTTAATTACTATAAATAATTTTCAACATACTCGCCAAATCATCAAGCTGAACTGCATCTAATTTCTTCAAACTTGGTCTCAAGGGCGATGTTGGCATTGGACTCGTCGTCATCGTAACTCAATGGGCGCGGTTCGCTTTAAACCCACTCATTTAAGTATCTCCAATAGCCAAACTTACCGATTATTAAAGTAAAAAGGTAGTAAAGCATGATGAAACTCATGGTAATTGAACATTTCACAAACGTGTCGGTTATTGAAGCGCGACCAATGTCACCAGCGTTGAGAGGAAATTGACGAAAGGATAAAAGAAAATTTCCGGTGCAAAATGTAATGGAAATAATATTGTTTCAAGTCTGTTAATGTGGAAATAAAATGCACTCGTTATTGTGCAAATAAAATTAGAAATAAGCACAACCAAATGAGTGTTTGCTTCTGTTATAGGTCGTGCGTCACGCCTTGGTGCTCGTCTTGCGCTGATAATTTCATTCCACGTCAAAAGATGGCGCTACAAATTACGTAATTTTAAATCCTGACATCACCACAAAGAACCCTTTAAGGACATAGTTATTGGAACATGAAAACCTTGCCTTTTTAATTGCGATTTATACTTTCAGAGAGTGAAAACAATGCATAATTACGATTTTACTCAAGATTAAAAAAATTAAAAACAAATTTGAAATTTCAGATAAAAAAATTCTTATTGTATAATTATCTTTTATTTTTATTCCAAATCCTAATTTCAAAACAAAAAAAAGATGATAATTAAACCTTAACAAATTTTTCCTTTTCTTTCTTAGCAGCTTCAGCTCGTGCTTCAGTTGCCTCGTTTTCTTTAATCAATTTATCGACTTCATTCGATTGCAAAATTCGAATTTCGGTTTTATCATTTACGCGAGTTAATGTGGCCATTTCCACTGTAAAATAAATAAAAATAAAAATTTAGTACAAATATAAATAAAAAAACTTATAAAAATAATGAATTATTACATTTTTCAGAAGTTAATTTGGTCATATCCAATGTTTTACTCAACACCTTAATTGCCAAACCAAGTGCATCTTTCAATTTCATGTCGCCTTCTTTATATTCCTGCTTTAAAATTGAAATCGCTGCCTATAAAAATAAATAAACATCATATATAATTAAGTTTAAAACCTAATAATTTAACTAATTACTTACTGTATTATTATTTCCAATACAAGTCGCTTTCCATCCGCCATAATTACCACTTGGATCAGATTGATACAATTGATAACCATAATGTTTATCCCAACCCATGTACAAAATAGACACTCCAAAAGGTCTTTTCCCTGTTAAAAACATAAAATTAAAACTTATTAACATTATCAAAGATATGTTACTATTAGAGATGTATGATATTGCCATATTTTTTTATACATTGAAGCAATTAATTGAACAGAAAAGCAAATGTGATTAATCACAATATTGCGATATATATATTTATATATATAATCACGATGTTGTCAGAAGAATATCACACAGCCCTAGTTACTGTTTTTTAATTTTTTAAAACGATTTTATACCGCCATATTGAGTGTAAGCCTGTTTGATGTCACATAACCAACTGACCAATTGCTCACATGGAATGGATTCTCCATATTGTAATAAATATCTTAAAGAAATAATAAAATTAATAAATTATATATATTAAATGTAATTTAGTGAACTAATTAAATAAATTCAGATTGAATATGCATTACCGCTGAGCAATTAACCGTAATTCGTTGGTTAAAACATTAGCATCTGATGTAATTCCTGCAACACTGCATGCCATATCCCTAAAATAAATTAATAAAATTATATTTTAGTTTGCGAAGATATCGGAATTTATTTTTAACTTATTATAATTACTCATTAAGTTTATAAATTTTTTCTGAGAAGAAAACTTCATCCAAGAGCTTGTTTGTATTTCTTCTTTCAGCAGCAAGAACCACACCGTCCTTTGCTAAAATTCCCAAACAAGTTCCTGCATGGCCAATGGCTTCCATCGCATATTCTACTTGATACAATCGACCTAATTATAATGAGAAAATGTTTTAGTATTTTATTTGGATTAATAATATTCGATAAATAGTGAATATACCTTCTGGTGAAAAGATTGTTGTTCTCGAGTCATAGCGACGAGCCTGAAATGGTTTTAAAAATGTTTAGATAAGTTAAGAGCAAATATTATACGATAGACAATCTTTATTTTAATCGATTTATATTTTTATTTAACTTAAATATTACAAACTTACCATTTTGATGGTTAGAAATGATTAGTTTTGTGTTAACGGAATGACAAGCAGGTTTAAGCTACACGATTGTGAACACCAGGTGGCAATCTTTTGAAATAATTTTGTAACTACACATCGAACAAATCATAAAATTCCATTTATATTGTTTTTAGAGTTGTCATTCACATGGGCCCGTTAGCTCAGTTGGTTAGAGCGCCGTGCTAATAACGCGGAGGTCGTGGGTTCGATCCCCCCACGGGCCATTAATCTTTTTCTTTTTAGAGTTTTTATAATTAGAAATCAATTTTCTTTTTAACAATTAGAGGTAATTTATTTTTTTTATTTTTATTTTATTCAAATACGTAGTTTTTTAATTTTTTTTTAATGAAATTAATAGGTTCTTTCCAATGCAAAAACTACAATGACAGGCATTTTCTTGCCTTTCTTTTCAACTAAAATCTTTCAGATCCAGTTTCGATTCATTAAAAAGATGACTCTTTAATTATAATGCGTGTAGAATGAACATGCAAAACAATTGTGACCCATTAACAATGTTTAATAAGGCCTGTTAGCTCAGTTGGTTAGAGCGCCGTGCTAATAACGCGGAGGTCGTGGGTTCGATCCCTCCACGGGCCACGATTAAATTTTCAACTTAATCTTTGCTCAAGGTTTTTTTATTTTATTCATTTTTCATTTAATGCAGTATTTTGATGTCTTTATTTTAATTTTTAATTTTTAAGTTATTATTATTTGTTTAAAAATGTAAATTTTTGATCAATTCATACTTTTTTTATCAATAATAATTAATACTAACCATGGCCTGTTAGCTCAGTCGGTTAGAGCGCCGTGCTAATAACGCGGAAGTCGTGGGTTCAATCCCCACACGGGCCATTTGAATACTTTTTACTAAATTATTAAATTAAATTTTTTTAATTCCACATTAATTAATTTAATAATTCACCTATAATGCAACCTTTAAACAAAACTACCTGAAGCGCCGTATAAATAACTCAAATTTGATGCTCTTTTGTCCACAAACAGAAATTATTTAATTTTTATTCGGTAAAATTTAATCTAAAAATAAATAAAAAATAAAGAATGAAAATAAAACAAAAAAAGCAAAAATTCACATTTAATTCCTAAATTATATTTATTCTCTTAAATACACAGAAAAACATCTTTTCACTTATTATTATAATCATATATTCAGTTAATTATTATTATTATTCAATCAAACTACTAGAAATAAGTAGCTTTGAGGTAGAGAATCGATGACGCCATGGACCAGCACAACCCTGTATACATCACACATAAGAAACATGCTAAAAAGAACTAATAAAATACATCACTAGAAACACATCAATTACTCGCATGTGACAAAACGCCAAGTCCCTTCTCATTAATAGCAAACGACAATGCCGCATCTAAAACATTATCTTGTACTGGTAACTTCATATCCCTAACTTCAGCCTCTTTCTCATCCGCATTCCAATGTAACCAGTACGTACAAGTGGTTGTATTTTCCATTTCTGCTCTCTCCAAATCTCTTCTCCGATGAAGTCCCTGTTGTTTAATCGCTTCCGATACACCTTTATCCTCGATATTCTGCGGATCAATATCGGAATCGACCAAATGGAAATCAAAGGCGTCAGCTGGCAGTGGAATGACTCCCATATCTTCTAGCACCTTGTTGATAGCATTGTCTATGATAGCTTTAGCGACTTGTTTTGTCTGCCATTTTCTTAAATTATTACTCGCTGGACTTAACATGCTCAAAAATCCATCAACTTCTGACGGTAAATTCACATTTTCACGTTCATTTTGCGGCTCGGTAATATCAGTGGAATTATTCGGTGTTTCTGGTATTAGTTCGTCAGTTTTTTGGGTTTGTTTAGTGATAATTTGAGATTTAGCGTCCTCATTTTTGTTGCAATTTTCCTCGGTTTTTTGAGCGCCGATTTTTCGATTCCGAGATCGTTTATTTTTCCATCGTGCGCGCCCTTTTATTTGCCACGCATATTTTGCTTTTTTAAATGGTTTAACCTCAGCATCGGATTCTTCTGATGTGTTTCTCGCATCATTTGAAGTTCCTTCATCCATAGAATTGAAATTCGGCACTCCTAAATAGGAGGAAAACAGAGTGGTGATGAACAAAGAAGAGTAGGTCATTTTCTTTGTTACTTACCTTGATTTCTGTTGAAATTTCACTTCGTTTATTCCAAGAGAAGTGTCATAAAAATTGATAAATGTTCAGATAAATCATATCTTGTTATATGAATAAGATAATCGATTTATTATGGTATTTTTCCAATAGCAATTTCACTGTGTTTACACTCAATCTTGAGAGAAAGTGGAAAATAATGGTTTCTATAGAACAAATCTTTATTGCTAACGTTAGGAATTTGTTCTGGGTTTAGACTGTTTGACGTCACACTGACGTCATTAATAGCTTAACAGGCCAACTGCTATGCTTTCTCTTTTATTGACTGTGACTGTTGAAATTTAAAGTATACAGTGAGCTTAAAAAGCTGCCAAACGTTGTAAATGAGAAAAGTAAATGTGTTATAAAATTTTAAAATAATTTTTTCAATAAAATAAATATAGTTTTTAAGTTTCGTATTTATTTGTTTACGAAACGTTTCGATTAGTTTTTTAATAATTTCCCATTAAAAATATATATTATTTATTTTAAAAAATATTTAATAAAGATATTAATAAACACAAAGAATCTATCTAAAATTAAAACATACAATCATTCAATTTTTATTTTATCTTCCACAACATCTTGAAGCCAACAGCTGTCACAAAAAACTGCTATGTGGCAAACAGAAGGTGCAAAAAAAAACCACCCAGATCTTCCCCTCCATTCCATTGTCATTTCAAGTGTTCCATTCCATTACAGCTCAAACCTACCTTCTGACACATTTTTCAAAGAAATTTCCAAGAAAAAATTCAAACCAAACAAAAAAAAAAACAGGAAACCATTTATTAACAAATTCCTTACACCTAAACTCATTTCCCACAACTACAACTTAATTTCATCTTCGAAAATTTATTAAAGAACACAAAAAATGAACATAAACATAAGTTAGTTCATTAGTGACCGGAGTGTTAAAAAAAAAGAAAAAATTCGCACAACCAGTTCATTTAGTTGTCAGCACTTAGATTATATCTAGTGGAATTTTAAATCTCTCTTAAGAGTCTAGGTCGGCTTCGACTCCCCCCTGTTCTTATCCAGCCCCTTTTGTGCCCTTTTGTGTTTGACGGTTGGAAACGAGGTGCTGAGCTCGTAAATCAAGAACGTCCCCTCTGGTTCCCTCTGCGCATGACCATGAATGCAGTGGCGCACAAAAAAGGATCAAGCGCTTTTAAGGGGTGCGCCAACTCACTCATTTCACCTGCAAAGCCTCGCTTCACATTCAAAGACGCCTCCGGCTGAGCCAGTTGCTAGGCAACACCCCATGGACCACGATGAAGACATCAAGCGATGAAATGGGCGGGAAAAAAGGCCTCGAAAAGTTTGACGACTCCATTAAGAGAGGCCAAGAGGGGGAGAAGTGCAGCTTGAGTTGAGTCAGAGCCAAGTGGCAGAAATGGAGTAAATATTTGTTGCAAAGTAACTACTGGGCAAAGAGATGTGTTACAAAATATTGATTTAAGAATTTAAAACCTTGTTTGTTTATTAATTGAGGTGTGTGTTTGAAGAGGAATGAAAAACACTTGTTGTTTTCAATTCTAGTTGCATTATCTCAATTTGTTGTGTTGATAGCTTGAAATAGAGGGTTGAAATTCTTTTTTTCTTTATTTGTTTTTATGGTTTTTTATTATTAAGTTTGTGATTAAATGGTTTGTTTTTATAATGTGTTGTTTAATTTAAGTTTTGTAGTTGTTTGTAAGAAGTGTGAAAGTCATTTGAATTTTAATTAAAAGTTTTTTGATGAGAATTTTTTGTTGTCAGAGATTTAATTTATTTCAATTGCTAAATGTGATTGTAAATTGTAATAATAATAAATTTTTTTAGTAAAATCATTTTATTTTTCATTATTTTTTTTCAAATTATCAACATTTATACATCAAATTACATAAAATATTTTAGAAATATTCTTTATCAACATAAATATGAATAAGTTTATAAGGTATTATAATTTAGAAATTAAATTAACCTTTATCTGAACTTGAAGAGCGCACCAAACAAGTCTTCATTGTATTAGGCCTAACTGAGTATTCCATGAAAATGACACTTGCGCAACTTTACTTCATATGTTTACATTAAAAAACATTTTTTTCCCCCTTTGGACCTTTCCTTTTTACATTCCTTCCGAAAACCTATCTATTTACAAGTAAAATATTCATATAAACAGTATAAAAAATAAATAATAAACCGTTATTTAAATTGATAAAACGTAAATTCAAATTCAAATTCAATTCAACTCTACAACTAGAACTCGGCGCGGAGTTCGCAGACACAACAACACTATTTTCATTAGCAATTGCAGTGGTGCTTTTAACACGAGTATTCTTAATACTAAAAAAATTCCTCTTCTTAAAGCACAAATGTTCCATATTCCTTTTAATTTGATAACAATCATATTCTTCTGAACCATCACAAACACAATTGCGTAATTTCTCCGCTTTTTCTTGTCGATTTAATATAGCAATCGAGTTATTACATCGACGAGTACATTTACGTCCATGTATCATCGGTCGACAAAACCGATTATAATAAGCAAGAGCCGTCTGAAATAAAACAAACAAAATAAATAAATAAATTCACGATTAAATTCAAAATTTAAAATAAAATTTTCAATCAAATATACATACATTACACAATGAATCGACTTTACAGATCCAATGCGCCACTGAGCAACTGACAACAGCACTTTTTTCCATAGCACTAGTGACTAAAGGCCGACACACTTCGACTCTTTGCTTCGACTGTTTACAAAATTCATTGTCCCCGCAATCACACTTAACCAAAAGTTGACCTTCCTCGGTTGACATGAGTGCAATGAGGGCAGTTGAGCACGATTCTGTGCACCGTACGGTGCGACCCGCCATCATGTCCGCACAGTCAAACATGTAATTCCGCAAGGCCAAACCGCACCCATCGCGGAAATGACACTTGGCACGAGCCACGTCGCAAAACTCAGCTACTGGATGAAGTGCTAATATGTTTACGGTGAGGAATAGACAAACGCACAGGTGTGAAGTTGATGGAGGTAGGTGGAGTTGGAGTAACATGGCAGAGCAGCCATGTAATGTGAAAAGACAAGTTTGTGGTTTTCAATCTTGTCTTGTCATTATAGACATCGGAGCATTGGTAGCTGATGTCTTCATCGCGTGCTATCACAAATAGAAAACATGGTTCGCCGATGTGCATGCTCTTTTTTGCTGTGTGCACACATACAAAGTTGGCTCCAATAGCGACTCGCTCCGCCCATCACGTGATTGGTGAGAGGGGGATGGGAGAATAGACGCCATCAATCAAACACTAGGCGCCAGGGGTGGAGGAGAGGGGCTTCATGAACGCCAATTTGGCAACAGATTATATCTCAGTGTATTAAGACATTTGCAGTTGAAATAAGTTGAAATTTATTTTTCATCATTTTTGAATTAGGAATTTTTCCAAGTTTTTCTTCGTATTAAATTGTTTATGAAAGTTAATTATCGGAGAAAATGGTTTATTAAAGTTAAAAATAACGTTTGATATTATCGTATACTTAACTTGATACTACTCGTATGTGTAATACTTCACGTGAAATGCTATGATTGTAATTTTACACGTTTGAACCTGATACTTTGAAAATTGATAATTGTGTATATTTAAATGTAGCTTTACATGTTTCATTTCTGTGTGTTTTATTATCCTTAACTAATGAAATATCAAATAAATTCGTAATTTCTTATTTTTAATGTGTTTTCAACTATTTGATTAAGTTATTCATCATTTTTATGAATAACATTCTCACATAAATTAGTTTCAAATTGAAATATATGTACATAAGTCGGTACAGATGAAAGCCATGTTGTTTAAGCGCAAACAAGTTGATTCATTGATTTTGGGCCTGATGGTGATCTCGGAGTTGAGGTCAAATCGAAAAGTCAAATCTCGCTGTTTGAATAACATTTCATTTTCAATTTTTGCTTATTCATTATTAATGAGATTTTTCAATTTGAATTTCAATTTAAAATCAAAATTATTCTGTAATTTTAACTGTGATTAAACAAGTTTTATAAAATTTTATCACAAACTACAATACATATAATTTTTATAGTTAAATTGTAAATTTTTAGGAATTACTTACTTAATTCTCCAAAATGAAAAATGAAGGGTAATAAACTTTTTTTTTTATTTTTTTTTAATGTTTTTCCTCCTCTACTAACTGGAAAGTAGTTTCAAACCATCTGGAACGATTAGATTAAGGGTAAGAAAATACTTTTGAACTTCCAAGTTAAAGTGGCTTCGAGTTAAAAATTACTTGTCCCATAAAAAATGTGTGCAAACTCACGAGTCAATAGACTTATCTTAATTCCCTTTAAATGAGACTTGACTTTGTTAGATTACCAACAAAAACCTCCACAATATTGCAATTTGCAAAACAAGTGAAAATAATTTAACTCTGGATTTAACGTGTTTTAAAACTTAAAACTTAAAATATTTTCCGCATCACACATCGTATACCATTTCTTTCTATTTGTGCAACTTGACACTTAAGTCTCTAAACAGCGTCTCTCAAGAGGCTTTTATAGGTATTTTTGGCTAAACTAAGCTCTTAAAGTGGAAAAAAACAATAACAAAACACCTCTTTAAAAAAATTCTTCAGAAAAAAATACCCAAACACATTTAGTCATTTACAAAGTCAAATTCAGCTCATTTTTTATCATCTTGTCAAAGAATCAATCACAGACGAAAATGGCTTTAAAAGAAAAAAGATTGCTAAGCAACTAAGGATCCTTTGCTATGTGGGTGTTCTAGAGGGCCAAACTCGATTTTCCCTACTGCATAATGCGGTACATTTACCATGGTAACCACATAATACTTTAGCTACGCTTATACCCAGTAAAGATTCTCCGCATTACCGATTAATTTTTCCCTCCGTTGGATATTACGAGTAGGTTTATAAGATAAGGTTAACTTGATCGTTTTGGTATTTTCTCGAGTGAGAATTGTATTTAATCCTGCTAAATAACTTTTATCGAAATGTTTTAATAAATGTGGTGTAGTTAAATAGTCGTGTGTATACAGATATGTGAAATTTTTAACGGAAAAATTGATAATTAAAGGTAAAAAATCATGCAAACATGGCGGATGCAAATGAGAGTTCAAACTAATAAATTACTTTGAGTTTTATTGCTTATTTTTTTATAATTTAGCTTGAAAAGGATTTATTTGCACACATATTAACAATATTTACACACTTTACTATATCATAAACATAAATAGCAACTTAAAACAAGATATAAATTAGAAAACAACAAAAACATGCCCTAAATTCTACGCAAACACAACAAACAATTTTTTTAGTGCGGTACCGGATTCAAATTTTGAAATATTTGAAAAAATAAAAAAGTCCACCTTAACATTGAATAATTTAATCTTAGTCATTTATATATTACACATAATGCATAGATTGAATTAGAACATTAAAAATGAAATCACAATTTATTTTCTCAAATAATTCACACTTCAGACTGCGAACTTCCGTCACTACTTCCTGTTTCCAACTGATTCTTTTCATCAATATTTTCAGCTGAACTTCTTTTCATTTTAAGATACTTCTGGCCAGCACCTTTCCTTGAAAACATACTAAAAAATGAATTCCCACCAGAGCCACCTCCTGATAAACGTCTGAAGTTTGCTTCTAATTTTTTAAGAAGATATTTTTTATTCTTTCCCTGTTCTGGTGGAACTATCTCATTATCTCCTTCATCATTATTCTCGCATTCTTCTTCATCAATCCCATCTTCTTCGCCTTTATCTATTGAATTTTTAAGCATTCGACGAGTATTTAATCGATTTTTAACCTTTCTGCTTGTTCTTCGAATGCGATCGGTTAATTTTCTCGATAAGGCTTTACTCGTTTCTGAAGAAAGGACACGATAAGGTACATCTAATTGCATAAATTCAAGTTGTTCTGTTTGCGATTGTGCATCGGTAGATTTGACGGGATTCAATGGAAGAGGAATAATGGCTGAAGGTGGTCGTAAAACGGCCGATACCTCAGTTCTAACCAATTTCTAAAAAGATTTTGTCTCAAATTAATCGAATAATTTGAGAAAGTGAGAAAAACAACAATTCAACTTACTTTAACTGCTTCTCTTCTATTAAATTCAATTTTCGCCATTTCTGTTGCTACCCATTGAGGTGTATCGGGAATTGATCGGGAAATTGCAAGTTTTAGGGTTAAAGTTATGTGCTAAAATGAATTTTACATAAATATTATCAATATGAAAATTTATCACAAATTTTGTCAAATTATTTGTGTACCTCTAGTGCTACTATTAAAATAATTGTTCCGTTTGTAGATTGATCTGGAAACATCCTATGCACTTGTCCTGACATCCCTATTAAAGCGCAATTAACTATAACTGCGATAATACACATGGCTTCCATTGCTTCCTGTAGTAAGTTTTATTCACAAAATTGAATTTTTAGTACTGTAATTTAAATTTTCAGTAATTTAAATTATTTAAACCAACCTGCCACGTTCCGATTCCTTTCACGTGTTGACCAAATGGACGTTGAAATATACAGCATATTTTAAAAGCATCACTTCGAATTTCTATTATGTTATTTAATAATGCACAAAGAGCAGCCATAGGAAATGCTGAAGAGAATAGGATAACATAACCGAATTGAATAAACATTTCCAAATAATCCTCAAATGTGCCATCATACTGAAATATAGATAAATTAAATAAGTTTTTAGCTTTTTTAAGTTTTTTTAATGTTTACTGGATATAATGAACTTTCAACTTCAGCTTGACTTAGATTTCTTGCATTTTGAGTGTTAGTAGTCGAGTTACTCGATTCGCCATTTTCTTGTTTGTCACTTGTACTGCATTCAAACATATCATCCAATGAAGTGAATTTTTTTTCGCTATCTGATGGACTGAATGAACCAAACATTTCAAACGACATATGAGCCAATTTAAATTGTTCCAACATAAAAGGCACAAAGGATTCGCGAATATTTCCAACTACTTGTCTTGTTATTAACAGTGCAGCCAATTGCTAAAATAAAATAAAGAAAAATTAATAGTTTTATAAAGAAAGTATTTATTTTATTTACTTCTCTTAATCTTTCCATATCTTGAAGATAAAATGCGAGGTAAAATAGTGAAAGAAAAGAGTTGACGAACTGGAACTGTAAATGTAAATAAAGATTGTTGTATAAAATATTTAAAATAAATTAAAAACACGTTACCACACATTTAAGTTTAAAAAAAAAACTATTTCAAAACACACATTACTAGTAGGTATACTGTTTATGAAAATTTAGCGACAACGACGCAACACTTGAATAATAAACGGTAAAAATCATCAAAATAAATCATACCTAAAGCGTGCACAAAATTGCAAGCATAAAAATATGAATATTTCATATACTAACCACAACAATTTTAAGAATGAGATGATTTTCATACGTTTCTTCCAGCCTATAGTTTTCTGGAGTAGTAACCAATTTGCAAAATAATTCATAAAACGAATGCAAAAAAATAGATAGAAAACAAAATAAGAAAGATAAACGATACAAAACAAGAATAAAAAGTGGATTTTTTTAGAATAAGCCGGTATTTAGTTTTAGTACTGTAGATAAAATAATATGACCATAAATATTCAACAATACTTATTTATTTTTAATATTTTAATAATTTGTATTTAATTACCATAACACTCGTAAACATACCTTGATCATTCAACCAAACTGCCACTTTTTGATAAACAGTATCCAAAATGCTTATAACCAGCGCCATGATAACTTTTGGTACATAAGTTAAGAAGAATGGATATTCATGTTTAATTAACATCTCGTCCCATAATTCCTATTAAAAGAAATTGAATTTTTTAAAACATTAAAAAAATTGTTCGTAATAATATCGCAGGAAATAATTTACCTGGAATCGAAACATGGCAAGCATAACTATTAAAACAATGCTTAATGAAAATATAATCACAGGTAAACTGATGCAATAACGAAATAAATTCCTTTTCCATGCTGGGTAACAAGGTTCTGGTCGTCCAGTTACCTCACTAGGCTCAAGATCGCCCTAGAAAAATTATTTTAAGTTTATTTTAGATTTAAAGTTTTAAAATATTGAAATTTGAGTAAAAGCTATTTTTTTTACTGTATATAAAGGTCTTGGTTCAGCTAACAATTCATTTCCGTTATCATATGTTCCCCAGCGATACGTTAATTCAGCGCAATAGCGTTTCCACGATATAAGATATAGTGTTGACCATAAAACATTTAAAAAAGCAAATAATACAAAACAAGCATCATCAATAACCTGAAAAAAGAAATTTTTTATTGAAATTAAATAAATAAATAAATAAATAAATAAATAAATATGAAAAAATTAAAAATTAAAAATTAAATAAAATAATAAACCTGATTTCTTCCAAGAAAAACAACCCATAAAAAAAATCCAAAAGCAGCAGGAATAACTAACGCTGACGTATAATGTCCTAACCAAGCGAAATAAATAGCAATTTTTACACCAAAATATTCACAAACTTCATCTAAAAAAAAATTAATTTTAAATATTTCAAATTAATTTATAAAACCATTTCTATACCTAATGGCTGTGTTTTAAAAAATGCACGAACCCAATTAGATCTCAATCGCTCTATTTTTTCTTCTTTATGTAACGGTAAAACTTGCAATATAATTCCCTCCGAAACACATTTCGGAACTAAAAAAAAATAATAAACAAAATTTAAATAAAAATTAATCGATTAAATTTAATTATTTTTTTACTTATTGCTTGTCCTTCAACAAATTTAATATTCCCTACATCGTCACTAATAACAGCACGAACACTTTGTAACAAATGTAATACAATGGTTTGCCTTTCTAAACTTGAAAAAAATTCTTTCGGTTTTTCAATTCCTTCAAAACATTTTTGTCCATCAACTATAAATTCTCTTAATCCTCCACCATATTCTTCCTTTAAATGTTTTCTCATATGAATTTCTTCAGCTCCTTTTAACAAACTATAAATGGAAAAATTACTATTAATAACTTTAATAACAGCAATTTATTTTAATTTATATCAATTACTTATCAAATGACGTTGTCATATAAAATCCGTAAGTTTTTGATGAAGCGTGATGTCGTACTCGCACATCTAATTGTGGCAATCTAGTACGTAGACAAGATAATAACCACATAATTGTTTGATTGGCACAATTTGGAGGGAACGTAAGAAGAACATCACAGTTTTCGGTCGGAATTGTTTGCATCCATAAACTCGTTGGGTTCATTAAATCCGATGATGATTGCTGTAATCGTTTGCCAAAACCCTCTGAAAAATTAAAAAATAAATTGGAAAAAGTGTATAATTTATATTATTTTATTTTATTTTATTTTTGGGTATTAAAGTGAGTGATTAGACATTATAGGCCTAACGTCGTACCTTTAGCAAATGCTATTTTTGCTCCAATTTTACGCCTACGAAGAGAGGATTTACCAGGAAAATAACTTTTTCTCCTACCAAGTAAAATTTCTGTTTCCTTCATTGTGACTAGTTGGATTAAATGTGGTGTAAATAAAGAAATGCTAAGACTATTGCTACCGTCTCATGATCGCAACTCACATTTGTCGCAGAATTTAATTTTAGCTAGAAAACATGGCATTCCATGA
>JAQFZN010001007.1:0-19880 GCA_034687075.1 Geophilus carpophagus | reverse complement strand
GTAGATCCCTCTCTACAAGTTGTAAACTGCAACAGTCAGGCGTACAACCTGAAGCTAAGCTCCGCCCACATGAGTCCTGCACAAAAAGTATTGTTGCTTAAGTCTTTCTAGACGTTGCCATTGCAGTTTGACTGCTAGCAGAACCTCTCTAATAAAACCAAAATTGAATTTTAAATAACAAATAAACACATGTATAAGTTTAAATAATCCAAGGATTACCAATATATTTTGGAAATAATGGATGTGGCAACAAAATGGCCCTAGTTATTCCCCTTAGCAAAACATACAGCAAATAATAAAATAATACAGTGCTTGTACGACATATTTGAGATTTGTATTTTATAGAAAAATATCTGATAATGGCATACAATTTGTCCCCACAATGTACAAAGAATTTGCAAAAAAGTACAAAATTTCTTTAACTCTAACTTCTACTTATCACAGTCAGGCAAACCCGGTGGAGAAACTGAATAAAGATTAATTTATTCTTGTAATTAATACAGATGTCCATACCTACTGAGATAATTATTTAACAGAGGGAAAAAATGATAATAAAAAAGAGTCAACTTTAAAAATTAACTCAAAATATAATTTAAGAAGATCAACATAGAATAATCCCTGTCCATGGAAGACAAGGAGAGAATGAAAAAGCATTTTTTTTTTGTATTAGTTGTTATTTTGTGTTTGTTTAAAAATAGAATAGGGGTGAGTTTTGTCATCATGGATATGAACTAAAAGAAGGTCAAGGTCTTTTGTATTTCATATCAGCAGGGCCGTGCCTGGCCAGCATTCATTGCGTGCGCCGCACACAGGCGGCCAGATTTAAGGGCGGCTAAATCGTCAGAAATGATGTCATTGTTTACAGTAAACAATGACATCATCTCACATGGCAGCCACCTTGCACACTGGCATGCAGGCGGCCATATACTCAGGCACGGGCCTGCATATGAGAGGTCACGTGATGAAGACTAACTAGTGAAGTAATGACCTTATTTTTTATGATTTAGTGAGTGGTTGAATGTATATTTTCCATGACAAAAAAAACTTGGTATACTTGGTAACTTAGTCCCAAGTTTAGGCTTTGACAAAAAAGGTATTATGTCACCGGTCACCGTGTCACCGGCACGATGGGGATCACGAGGGATAGAGAGAAGCCCCGAAGCTAAGTGTTCTGGTCCAATCAAGGCCCGTCCCTGATTGGCCACTCCTACCTGATGTGCAACAGAAGCAGTCTGCTGTTGACCCTTATAGAGGCAACACCCTTCTCAGTTCCTTACGGAACAATAGATGGGCGCCTCTGGGAAGACCAGTCTCGTCAAGCAGGTACAGTTCCGTACGGCACTTGAGTTGTGGCCAAAGCCCTGCATTCCATGCAGGGTTAGGCCTAATTAAAGGCAACTGTGACTTCCGCTACGGTTGCTGACGCAGTGTGACGCCGATCCGTCGGCAGTATAATGTAGACTGATTATAATGGTGAGTCCTATATATAATGAATAAAGTTATGTTATTATTGGGACTAAAAACCATTGTTGTGTCAGTTATTATTATGCTTCGTCCCCCTTGCTCCTCTGTCACGCCCAAACCTGACAGGAGAGCAGGTGACGGTCATAATTATGACACTTGTTAATTTTATATTCCATTTACAGTATTTGTTTGTAAACTCACGAAAATCACCTTGTTCTGATGACAGAAAAACATTTCATCATGTACAATGTTTCGACAACATTCTTAAACAACAGGATTAACCTAATTGAAATAAAAATTAATTCTTTCATATTTCATATTTCACATTTTCATCATAATGTAAACTTTTAAATTTCCCTACCATTTGATCAACGGCATACCATTATGTCTGGACAGTGAAACCAGCATTAAGTCAAATCAAACAAACTACTAAATCCTAGCACAATTTACATGGAACAAATTACGTGTAACCGTTTATGTTCTGGTCTTTCATTGTCAAGTTCTCACAATGCAAAGTGGATGAGATCTATGAAAATAAGTTTTGTATATATCAATGTATAATTTAATGCTTACTTTTATTTCATTGTTTGTAAACTATAAATAAATAAAAATATTCTGCGTTCAATTTATTTAATAAAAACTTAAAAGTTTGCTTAAATGACTAAAGCTAAGTCAAGTAAGACAAAAAAGATGCTTACTATTGAATGCTGTTAAATGTGTTTACTCTAATTCTTTTTTTAGCTGCCACTGTTAAACTAAAATGATGAATTGTTGTACTCAAGCATGTGCAATCACTTCAGTTTGCCTTAACAACAATACTTTTAGACCAATAAGTAAGAAATGTGTGGTTTAAATTTAAGTCAAATTATTAAGTCATATTTTGCTTAAATAATGACGCAAAATATGTCATTTCCTGCAACAATCTAAATTTAAGAAACTTCAGCAATCTTAAATATTAAATTGAAAGCACAACATGCAACCATTTTGTTCTTTTGTTTATCTTTTAGACAAATGAGTTAACAATAAGCGTATGTTGTTTGTTTTGTATTTGAAAGAGTTCGCATGACTGTTGATGTTCTCTTTCCGGTGAGTTTGGCTTCTAAATTTCAATTTCTATTAAAATTCCCATCATTTTTTAAACAGTTAGTTGTGTTGTTTTATCACTATCATGGAACAAAATTCCTTAAGTGACACTCTGTCTCATCGAGACAAAAGACAGGTAATAAATTATTCAACAAATACGTTTAGATTTTATCTCAAGTTGCAATTTTTAGAAAATATATCATCACTCAGAAGAGATTGAAGAGTTATTAAATGTTGTACCTCCTCTAACAGATGAACAATGGTTTAAAGTTCTAGGAATGATCTGGTCCGGTTCAAATCCACTTATTGCATCATCTTTGAATTATTGTATACAATTGAAAGGACTAACTTGGATGTTGCATCAAGCTAAAGCAGCAATAAGATTGCAAACTGCATATGCAGTGTTTAATGGTTTGGTTCTGAAAAGCAGGTTGTCTCAAGCAGCTGTTCAGTTATATAATTATATTCAAGAACATTTTGGACTAATCCCCCAACCAACAAATGAAGTAATTCATTTGAGAAATCCTTTTGTGTACTAAAGAAAATGATGTCAAAGTTAAGATTTTGATTTAATTTTATATTGTGTAAAAATAAATAACACAACTAATTTTTTTTATTATTTGTTTAATATTTTGTTTTGTGCTGCCATCTAACGTCAACAATTAAAATTGATAGTAAATTATTAAATATAAAATTATTATTAAAGAAAACAATGTATTAAAAATACAGTAAAAAGAAATACAGGATATTATTTTTATTTTTTTTTATTTTTATTGATTCATATAAATGTTGCACCTTGTGGCCACCAGGTGTTGTGCTTTCTTAATGATGAATGATGGGAACAGGCAAGTCTAGTATTGATTCAAGGGCGAAAAACAAATGTTCATATTTTTTATTATCAAACAAAATTGGAAAAATCACACAAAACAAATAAACTAATAAAAATAATATCCCTTAACCCAACTGTTCCTGAATCCAATAAAAATAAAGTGAAAAAAATCCCACATGAGCTAATTGTAACTCCTACTATATATAAATCCTAAAAACATAAGTACGTCCTTCCCTAGTAACCTCAAAAGATGATCCATATCCGCAGCCACAATATCACCTTCGTTACCACTCAATTCAGCACAGAACATAGTGTGATGGAATAGGAACATTATGTGTTTTTCACACATCCTCTTATCCACAGAAGCCATTAATTCTCTTTGTTCTACCACTACTAGCTATATCTAACGATACTAATCCACTCACATTACCAATAATTTTGCTATTGGAAATAAACGGTTGACCAATTTGGCTAAAATTGCCATTGGGAATGCAAATTGGACGAATGAAATGAGTGAAAACCACAGAAGTAGTCAATTTCAACAGTCCAATGTCATTAACATTGAAAACTTGGAAAGTAATTATTTTTAAATTCAAAAATATTTAATTTAATTTAATCATATTTTTGTTTTTTTAAATTAAACGAGTTCTGTTTTTGTTTTTATACCAAAGTTAAAAAAAATGAAAAAAGTAATTAAATGAATTAATTTTGTGGGGTAGAAGCAGGGGTGTGTTACCAAAAATTTAACAACCGGCTCGCTAAAAAAAAAACAGTAAAGACAAGATAAAGTCAAAATTAAAAGTATAAAAAAAATTTTTTATTATAATAAACATAGCTTAAGTAAGTAATATTTTGATAGTATACATTTGAAAAACCAATATACTTATTTAATAAAAATTAATATAAGCTCCATATGCCTATTTCATTATCAGAAAACTCTTTCTGGGCACTTTTTCTAATTCTTGTTTCGGTTGCTAATTTATGATTTTTGTTTATCCAAGACTTTACATATGGAGTAGCATTAAAATCCTCTATTGGCTTTCCCAATAAATTAATTGTCATTAATTTTTATTTGCGTAATAATTTAACAACCGGCTCATTCCACAGATTTCCAAAACCTTAAATTATAGAAATGATCATTGGCAGCACTCAAAGTATACATTAAAAAAATTCGGTCATGAAGAACAAACGAATAAGGTATATTTTTAAAAATGTGGCGAATTCCTCGTTTTGTAGTTTCCATTCCGTGTTTTGTAGAATCTGTTCCATTCAGGTTTTTGTACATTCCGTTGCGCGTTTTGTAAACACCCTGTTTCATTAACTTATTTTTATTCTTCTAACTTACTAGTTATAGATTTTATTATCTGTATTTTTTTGTATTTTTAATTGTTTCATTTCTGACTCATCTGCACTTGTTTCATGTGAAAATCCATTAAAGATATCCATAAGTACATATACATTATAACATACAACATTTTGTAGAATTTTGTAGTACTGTGTAATGATGTGTATTGTCTAGTTTAATTTTTAGCTTCATTATATATATAACCTGCTGGTTATACAAGAATTATTATACCAAATCATAAAAATCCATAGGTTATATTCCAATGCAGGGTACATTCGTGAAAATACAGTGATATGTAAAAAAAGTGAAATATATTTTATTTACTCTTAATTTTTTATTAAGGAAGCAAACTAGTTTTAAAAACTGAAGTCCATGGTACCAAAAGATGTAGTAAAAAAAACAAATGGCCAGAAAACCATATAAACATAACTGGTCATTTTTAAGTAGAAAAAACTGTATGTAATGCTTCAGAAAAGACAGTTGATTAAAGTTCTGATGATTATCTTAGAAGAAAAATCAAAACTAAGAAAGACAAAAACAAAGTAAAGGTTTTTAAACTGTTGTATGACTGTTGATGATGCAAATCGTTGATTGACAAAAATATCAAATTTGAACCTTTTTAATAATTAAAAAAATAATTTCAATTTATCAAATGCAGCTATAATTATTGGCAGTTTCCTTCAATCAATAATCTAGAAATTTAAAAAAAAAAACAAATTTGCTTGACTATATCACTTTAATTATGATTATTCAACTACTGTATAAAATATTCTAAGCTAAAATGTAATTTAAATGCACAAAAATTAAATTCTGAATTATTTTATTTCCTTAACCAATTTCCTAATATCCTTATATCACACAGCCGTTCTTCCATTACACCAGAAAACAAAAAAAAAAATAAAAACGATTCAAAAATGTAGAAATTATTGAAATACAAACATCTAAATCAGAGCAAATTGATGTAACTTCATTTTCTGTTATTATTTTAGTAAAAAATTAATGATGCACAGTTGTCCATCCGTCTTCGTCTGGTCCTTCTCGTTTCTTCACTGTTTCAGTCTTGCGAATACCTAGAAGAAAAAAATTAATTTCAGCTTAGCTTATTACACACCACGAAATGCTAACTTTTCTTCTCAAAACGATCATCATTAGGTCGTTTGCTAACTTCTGTTTCTTCGCGACTTCTGCGCTCATCTCCTCTAACTGAAGGCCATTCCTTTCCACTATTACGTTCTTTAGTATCACGAGAAACTAAAATTTCAATCATATTAATTATGCAAAAGCAAATAAAAAAATAATAAAATAAACAAACCAGGATCTCGTCTCCGCTTATCATCATTCCATTGTCTGCTATTTGGTGGCTGATATTTTACTTGAGTCCGATCACCACCCTGTTCAGCACTCTTATCTCGCAAATCTTTGTCCCGGTCAAATCGCGATCGACCCTCATCATACCGACCCTAAAAAATACAAAAATTCAAAATAAATAAATGAAATAAACAAATTTTTATCAACATACATCATCCTTCGGCACTGTACGTCTTTCATCCCCACGTTGATCGTCTGATCGACGCCATGTCATCTGCTCATCCGCTCTACCTCTATCACTACCACGTGACACTCCTAAATCATCGCGTCCAGTTCTCGCAGGAAAACGGCGACGATCCTCCCGACCAACATCTCGAATATCACGATCACGACGGAATCGATCATCCTCATCCCTACTCGGAGGAATGCGATCTTCGTCCGGTTCGTGCGAACGCCAGTTATCGCCCTCGCGACTCTCGCGAGCCGGACGACGATCGTCCGTGCGACGATCGTCATTGCGCCGGTCATCGGTTCGACGATCGTCCGCACGTCGATCATCGAAACGACGATCGTCCGAACGGCGATCATCTAATCGTCGATCATCCGAACGGCGATCATCCGAACGGCGATCATCTAATCGTCGGTCGTCTGATCGACGCTCATCGGCTCGGTGATCATCATCGTTCGGTTTCCATTTATCTTCACGTTCC
This sequence comes from Geophilus carpophagus, assembly GCA_034687075.1. Classification (NCBI taxonomy): domain Eukaryota; kingdom Metazoa; phylum Arthropoda; class Chilopoda; order Geophilomorpha; family Geophilidae; genus Geophilus; species Geophilus carpophagus. The sequence continues at coordinate 13,141 of JAQFZN010001007.1, read as the reverse complement.
TTGTCACGTTGTTGCCAGTAAGTAGCTGTCGTGAAATAATAGATTAATATCAAATGAATTTTACATCAATCATACACTTCTACTATGTACTACTTTCTCTCGGTTTCCACGCAGGTACTTTTTCTCCTTTGTCATCTTTTCTACGCCAATCGAAATCGTCTGCTTTCGAAGGTGGTACACTACGTCTCGGTTCTCTTTCTCGTTCTCTATCCCTCTCCCTTTCTCTGCCCTTGTTCATTTGTTCTTCTTGTTGTCTTCGTTTATCTTCAACTTCCTGTTCTCTAAGTCGTTGTATATTCATTTGTCTGTCAAGTTCCTCTTTCTTTGCTTGATACGCAGCTGCTTCTGCTGCTCGTTTCGCTTCTTTAGCCTTTTCTTCTTCTTCGGCACCTATTGTAATTTGTTCATAAATTTTAATTTCAATAATAATAAATTAATATTAATAATAATAGGGCTGTGAAATGTTGCATTGTATCACAAAATGCCTTTTTTCATAAGCCTTTTGTAATTGTTTGCAATATTGATGGTATTTTTACCAAATGTAATAAGTAGTTAAATGTAATCATTCATAACATTTAGTAAATACTTCAATCAATAATTGATTAATAATTTTTGAAATATGTTAATTTCACAAATACTGTTAACATTGCATAAACTGCAATATTTGAATTGCAAATATCACTATGTTGCATACATCACAGATATGACAATATTGCAAACTCGTGATATTGGGATATTACAATTAACTGCATTTGTTTTTCTGTGCTCGTAATCACAGCAATATTTAAAAAAGTATATCATATTGCGATTAATCACAATATTGCATGCCCCTAATTAATAATAAATTTATAAAGTTATGTACGTAGTTTTTTTTCCTCTTCAATCTTTCTTATTTCTTCCTCTGCTTTTTCTTGTTCATACGCAATTCGTCTTTCTCTCTTTCGCTCCTCTTTACGTAGTTTTAATCGTTTTTGTCTCTCCGTATCCAATCGCAACTCAAATTCCTCAAGCTTCGCCTATTAAAAATAATTTTAAAAATTTGGGGAATTCACTTGATTCTAAAAATCAATAAATTGTAGCATGTTCAGACCAAATACTCTGAATCTGACAGACTTGGTCACATGATGCAAACTCTATTCTTACTTTATAAATCGAGGCACGAGCTGCATGTAGTTTCTCAATAAATTCTTCCTTGTCTTTCTTTATCCGGGTCAATCGTTCACGATGTTGCAAAGCAGTTTTCCTATCCTCAATTAATTGTTTAATCTATTTAAAAAAAAAATAATTACATAAATTAAAAAAAAAATATTTAACTTCTCTAATCTTACTCTCTCCTGCTCTTGTTGTTCCCACAATTGACGATCTTTAATTCTATTCTCTTCAAGAGCTTTTTGCAACAACGGAATTTCCTCCAATCGTTTAGCACGTTCTAAATAATCCACCTTTTTCTCTTGAGATTTCAATTTTGCCTGCAATTCCTTTCTTTCACGGTCAAGTTGTTCCACTTGTTTGGCCATGATTTCATCTGCATCAAGCTTTTCCAATTCCTAAAACAAATTACACAATTAAAAATCAACGTCATTTCATTCAATTTCATTAACCACTCAACCTCCTCGTCCATTTCTTGGAAGAACTTGACGCAGCCAGTTTTTTTAAGCTGTTCTATCTTATCTTTAACATGTTTTCGTTTAATTTCCTTATGTTCCTCCATTCGTCGTTGACGTTCTCTTTCATCCGCCTCTCTCTGTAAACGTTCCTCTTCAAGTAACAGTTGTTTCTTTCTCTGTTCTTCAAGCAGACGTCTTTCTTCCTCTTCCTAAATTTTTCATTTAAAAAAATATTTTAAATTTAAATTAAAAAGTTCATTTGCCTTAAGAAAAATAAAACGTTAACTCACTCGTTGAATGTTCAAATTCTCTAACATTTCTTTTCTTTCTTCAATAATCTGTCTTCGTGCGAGTACATTCAAATGTTTCTGACTTGCTGTACGATTGTATGCATCAACCATCGCTTTTCGAGACTCTTCACGCTCAATCTTTAAATAAAAAAATAATTAATTAATTTGCTCATATCATTTTAAAAATTTTAGTAAACTTAAAAAACAAACTTTTCGTTTAGCTGGTTCAATAAGTGCAATTGAACGGAACAAAACGCTACTCATTGTCACTAATTGATTTCGTATTTGCTCACTGGGCATTGCTTGCAAATTAGGCCCTTCTGGTACATCCTCACGTTGAGCTGCACACAAGTCCATTCCAAATTCCAAACATTTAGTTCGATGATCAATTCGGACCTAAATTATCCAAAAATCAAAAAATCAAGAAATTAATAATTCTTTAATTTAATTTATGTACTTGAAGGTCGTTATTTTTGGCTGCATCAACAACAACACGTTCCAAATGAAAAGCATCAGCAAAAGGAGCTAGTTCCAGTAAGCGAGAAAAACGTATAGTTTGATACACTTGAGAAACCTATTAACAAAATAAAAATATAAAAATTAAATAATTTAAATAAATTCAACCAAATTGTAATTTACTTGTTTTAATAAACGGGTGAGTGTGACATCTTGTAACGGTACAATATATTGTTTCAATTCGGCACCATCATCATTTTTCTCAATGAAGTCAAAACATTGTTGAACTCTTATACTTAATTTCAATGGATGAAATTCAACTTCCAACCAACGGTATAAATCTTGCAATTGTGGTGTTACGTACTGAATAACACTATAACGAACCTGCAAACGAATTCTATAAATTAAAATGATTAAATGACTTAATAAATAAGAATAAATAAATACCAAATCTTTAATTAGGTTTGATCGATTCGGGGGATTGGACAAACCAAGCAACGTTGCCAAACGACGTTGCTTATCCATGGTGGTTTCATCAACTTCAAGATACTTATCAATATCGTTCCGTGATGGAGGAATAGGAACTGCAAGGGTTGCTAATAACACTCGGGAAGCCATTCTAGTACATTAATTTAAAAAAATATATCAAAATTTCATCATATATTACACTAATAACATGTATATTAGACACTGCAAATGATTCGTAAGAAATGTTTACGAATTGAATTTTTTTAAAATAAAAATTCGTAAATTACGATTTAATAATGTTTTTTTTAAATAATCGCAATAGATTTGCAACATTTTTGCAAATATTTGCGATTATTAATAGTATTGATATTATTTATGATATTGCAATTTTTGAGATATTAATGGTATTTATATTAAATGTAATCATTAATTTAAAATTTTGTAATATCTTAATATCACATATACTTTAAAAAATATATCGCATTGTAATTAATCGCAATATCACACACCCCTATTGCACAGTGTCTATTGTAAAAAGAGTGTAAACAAACCGCTGAACTTCTTCCGCAGTTAAATTCTTTTTCAATTCTCTTGATAAATGAAACAAACGGAAAAGAGCAGATGCATGAAACAAAAAATTTCCGGCTTTCCAAAAAACTAATGCCAATTTCTGATAATAATTAGCCATCAATTGAGGTTTTGGAGACTTCTTTGATAATGTCATTAAACCATGTATATCTTCGATGGCTTTATAAGCTTCCTAAGTAATCAAAAAGTCAAAAAATTAATACAATCACAATTAAAATAAAACTGATAAAACAAACCTGCCACAATTCCATTTGTATTCCACTATCTAGTTGGCATAATCGAGTTTCCAAATGCATACCCTGGCTTTCTGGGTTATTCAAATTAATAGCAGTTTGTTGATTTTGGTGTTTATGAATGTGACTAAGATGAGTCCGCAACTATTAAACAAATCAATATAAATTTAAAAAGCAAAATAAAATTGTTAACTGATTCTTACATTATCACACAATTTTCGGAATTCAGTTTTTCGGTTATATTTCAAACAAAATTTAAATGCTTGCTGAGCAATATCATGGTAAAGTCGTTCTACTCTTGAGTTATTTCTCAACAGTTCTAAACACTGTCGGTATGATTCCCATAAAAATTTCACCCAAGGTGTTAATACTACACGATCTGTACGATCTTGTGCATCTTCACCACTAACAGCACTTAATAAAAGACTAGAAAATAAACAAAAAAATAAGTTGTAAATCAATTAGAATTTTTTAAATATTTTTATTTCACCTTTCTGGAGTTTGCAAATTATCCAAATCATCAATATCAATAACCGCTTGCTGTGATTCATCTCGTGCTAATTCAGTTTTATCTTCAGCTAATTGAAGGTATCCTCGTACAACATCTTCCAATGATTTGATGTTTACCTAGAAAAATTTATTAATCAAAAATAATTTTAAAAAACATTATTATTTTTATATTTAAAAAAAATCTAAAAAATTTAAAATACATACCTGCTGGCAAATATTTCGGTACTGAAATAAACCTTCCTTCGCAACATGACTCTTCTTCAATTCCACACACAGCTCCAGATATTTGTTCATAATTGGTTCGTGTATCTTCTGCCATGTTCGATGTTTTTTGCTCTTAATTACATCATATAAGGCATCTAGAGCTCGTTGCTTTTTGCCAACATCAATAAATTCTATAAACAAAGCAGATTACGCTATTATATACTAATTCGAATTGTTTTACACCAAGCCATGACCATATGGCTGTGCGTAAATTGTTGTAATTAAACTCGTTTGATAATCTACGTACCATTTGCCCGCTTCAGAGCATTCTCTGGCCTTTGAAAATACGTCGGCATGTTTTCTTATTGATATGGAAAATCAATTTCCAACAATTTAAGAAATACCCGTCTCGGAATCCACAGACTGCCAACAAGGCCTAGGCGGCGTGCATTAGCAGAATTCAGAATTTGTTGTAATCTGATTGGCTATTGGTCGAATCGTTTGAACCGGAAGTAGTTTTGACCTATCCTCTTCCGATTGTCACTAGAGACCGATACTGTAATAATGTATTTTTTGAAATTTGTTATGATATATTTAATATTTTTCTCTGTTCGTTCTTTGATCAAAAAAAGAATAATATTTTAACGTGATGACAAAACAAATGAAATTAGTACAGAAAAATATAGAAGTCAATCACTTTGTCTGTAAAGAGGTCAATAAAACCTGAAACGGAATTGTTTGGGAATTAAGAAAAATAATAACAACTTATAATTTATTAATTTTAATTTTAATTTTAATTTAATGTTTATTTTTATTCAAGGAAATTTTTAAGTTAATTAAAAAATCGTTTTCCCGGTTTTAGTAATTCCCGCTAACAATGGAAGAATTCAATATCCAATTGTAGCAGAATTTACTTAATTTCTCTGTCAAATTAAAAAATGGCAACTATCACCTCCAGATTAATTCAAAAAAGTATAAACAGATCTCACGCAATAGATTTGCTAAATATTTTAAGATGTCGTTCATCTATAACTTCCCAGCAAATAATTGATAATAAATTTCAGCAAAATGAATATACGAATGATTGGCAAATTCCTTCAGGATTTGACACAGGGATAGAGATATATAATAGTGTTTGCAAGCAAAAAGTTCCTTTAGTATTAAAACACAAAAACCTTGTGAAATGGTACAGTATAATCAACTGTTATAACATTACAAAATATCTTAAATGAAATAATTAAATAATTTATGTAGGTACAGCTGTGGACCAACTGTTTATGATGATGCACATATTGGACATGCCAAGTAAAAAATTAAAGAAAAATTAAAAGAAAAAAATGATTTAGTTATTAATTATAATTTTAATATCTTTACAGTTGCTATCTTCAATTTGATACCATCAGAAGAATATTACAAAATTTTTTTAATTTTGATGTGATTTATCAAATGGGAATTACTGACATTGATGATAAGATTATTCATCGAGCTAGAGAAGTATAAAAAAAAAAATAAAAAATAAAATTACACGTTAATCAAATTTAAATTTAAATAATATTATTTAGGAAAGAATACAGTGGAAAGAATTAACTGTAAAATATGAATCTAGTTTTTTTAACGATATGGACTCATTGAATATTTTACGACCGGTTGTTGTAACTCGAGTGAGTGATTACATCCCACAAATAATATCATTTATTCAAAAAATTTTGAATAATGGATTTGCTTATGTTTCAAATACAGGTAATATACTATAAAATAATTATATTTGTTAAAATTTTTGTAATTGTAAATAGGGAAAGGATTTTTCGGGAACATCACAATCTTATAAACTAATCCAAATATTTGATAAAACAGTTTTCTATGCATTTTTGTTCAATGTGTTCATTTTAAGCTACAAATAAAAATTAAAAGTGTAAAATGACATTTTAATTAATACATAAAACGATTTTCAATTTCTGAATTTGATCATATATAAAATAAAAATTTTAAAAATTCAAAACCTTTAAAAACTAAAATTACAAGACATTCTGAAATAAAAATGAATGTGTTTTAATTCATAAAAATCTTTTTTTACTAAAAAAATTAATAAATTTGTTTTTTAACTAAAAATATAGAATAATTTTTCTAGAAAATGACCGTATCAGTACAGAAAATGGGCATTTTTTTAAATCTGAATTCCACTAGATTTCAATGGATTTTAGTTCTGAAATTCCTTTCCCTAATTACAACAAATTTTTGTGTTATTTATTACATAGGCTCTGTGTACTTTAATGTTCGCAAATACGGCAGCAAAGGGAAATTCAGGAAATTCAATTTGAATGAAGAAGCATCAGGTATTATTTTTGAAAATTTTAAATTATTAATAATTATTTATTGAATTAATTTATTTTTTAAAGCTGATTTAAACGGCAAGTTACACCAATATGATTTCGCATTATGGAAATCATCTAAACTTGATGAACCATTTTGGCCAAGTCCTTGGGGTAGTGGCCGACCTGGATGGCATATCGAATGTTCAGTTATGGCAAAGTGAGAATTTTTAAATTAATAAAAAATTTATTAAATTAAATTTATTTATTTAATATAATTTTACCGAATACATTTAGTGATATTTTTGGCTCTCAACTTGACATCCATTCTGGTGGAGTTGATCTACAGTTTCCACATCACGAAAATGAAGAAGCTCAGTGTTGTGCTTATCATTTATTACCTCAATGGACCAATTACTGGCTGCATTCGGGGCATTTGAATATAAAAAATGAGAAAATGTCAAAATCACTTAAAAATACAATTAAGATTGAAGACTTTTTAAAAACACACACAGCTGATCAATTTCGCATGTTCTGTTTAATGAATAGCTTACAAAGTTGTAAGTAAAACCCTTAATTATTAAGGATTATGTAATAATAGGAAATTTTATTTTTAAATTGAGATGTAGAATATGACGAAACTTTGTTGGACGTGGCAGCAGCAACGTGTAATAAACTAACATCATTTCAAAGCAGTGTCAAAGCTTACATTTCCGGTCATTTAGATGGAAATGTGGAAGAATCGGAATTGTTGGAAAAGTATCTATTTTTCTGAATTAAATTTTCTAAAAAAAAATTACAAGTTATTATTTTATTTTATATTTTATTTTTACTTTAGGTTATCTGAAACACGAGAATCCGTTACTAGTTCGCTGAAGGATAATTTTAATACGCATCGAGCTGTGAATTCTTTAATGGATTTAGTGACAGTTACTAATAAAATGTTTTCGCCGCATGTGAGCTTTAATTTACAATTTTGTGAATTTTTTAATTAATGTAAAGTTGTTTTCTTTACCTTTATTTTTAAAATGCAGTTGCAGTACGCTTCACGATCACCATGTGCCATTTCTGCAGTTTCTGTTTATATTAAGGATGTGTTATGTAAATTAGGTTTTAATTTATTAGAAAAGGTATTTTACTGATTTCAATTTTTCTTTAAATTTTAATATTTAATCGGTATTTAACTGTTTTAGGAAACTGCTAAAGGACATGACCAAAATTCGTTTAATTTTAATATTGCTATGGATGAAACATTAAAATTCCGCCATTTTGTTCGTAATTTTGCACTTGCCAAAGATGGTAATTAATTTTGCTGTTATTGTATTTAATTTTTTTTAATTAAATTTTCTTTATACAGAATCCAAAGAACTTAGGCCTGAACTTCAAAAACAGAGACAGAAGTTAATAAATTCATGTGATGAGTTTAGGAAAAATCTTAAGAATGCTGGTGTAGAGATAAAGGTAGTTTTGTAAATTATTAAGAATTTTTATTTATTTTTATTTGTTTTTTTATTTAATTTTTTGAAATATTTTTAGGACCATGGACAAAGCTCTTCATGGAATCCAATATCAGAATCATCATCTTGAAAATAAATTTGTAATTAATTTTTTAAAAATAAATTTTTATTTTATTTCAATGATTACATTATAAATAGCAAGATGAATAATAATTAAAAATATTAAACAGTATTTTCAATAAAAACTCAACAAAACTAAAACAACATTAATACTTGTATTTTATTAAAATTTGTTACGATCTAGCAAGTTCGATATTTTAGGAACAAAATACTAAGGATAATCTGATTTATCTAGAACTGGACGAGTGAGAATAGGAGAACGTTCTATTTATTCAGCTGTGGAATTTATAAAGCAATGAAATGCTGTCTGTTATTTACAATTACTTTATTTGAATTTGAAAAAAAAAAATTATTTCGGTTCGTATTTATTTTTAATCCCCGAAAAGTGTAGGGGTCTTTGCTTGCCATCTGAGATGGATTAATTTGTTTAAAATATTAATAAAATTATCATTCATAAATTAGACATAAAGTTTAGAAAAGTTGCAATTTTTATATAATTTTTAAAAAGTAGTGCGCCATTCTCTTATCTCGTTTCGGTACTGTTGTCAGTTGCTTACCTCATCCGAATTATTTCCAATCTTTATACAATTTTTTCACAAACCTTAACTTTTATTTTACTGAATATTCTTACTGGAGATCAACTGTACCTTAGATTCCAATGAATCATTCAATGTCAATAGCACTATTAAACAAGCGACTTAAATTGGATTTTAAGTTTATCAATAATAAAAAAAATATTCATTTAATTTTAAATCTGTTCATAAATAAACAACATTTGAAATTTTAATACAACAAAAAATTACATTAACTTATTTTTATTCTGCTTACATATTTCAAACAACAAACTTATAACTTTAACATAAAACAACAACAAAAATAAATCACAATAAACAAACAACAAAACTAAACAACAAAGTGTACATATCATGCATATGGAATGGCCATAAAATATTTAATTTCAATATATTAAATTTAAAAAACAAGGAAATTATATTTGAGATACTAATCCAGCTGCTGAAATATTGTCTCCACCACCTGCTGTTTGAAGTACTTTGGTGCAAACTAGAACAGGTGCAATACACACACGGAATGCATACGACCCCAGCTCATCTTTTTCTTTCCAACAAACCACCGGAGATTCAGGATCAAACGGCATTCTCTGACTACCTGTTGACTGACTAGTAGCAAATGATTCATCTACCAACAATTGCGCTTTGTTTACATCCACTTGCCGTGTTCCGCATGTATGTCTGTGAGCTGTTAAAGACGCTTTCGCCGCTGCAGCTCGACTATTCTTCCAAGGTGAGTCAACTTCGGTCATAATTGCTTGATACGCCAACGTGTGGACGTGTAAACGCGTCAACTGACGATGCGCTCCTTTCTGGCGATCTTTACGTAACAGACGAAATAGTTCACGCATTTGATCTAGGACAGATGCGATTCGTGGACGAGCGTCGGATACTAAACTCACGTTTCCGTATAAAAGTAGAGTATGTAAATTTGTTAATTCTTGTTCATTCATTCCTATGGAATCTGCGAATGGAATGACGTATTGAGCGAGATCTTTTAAGAGTGTTTCGTCTGTGAATGACGCCATTTCGAAATGTACACGGACATTTTTCGATTGAGATGTCATAATTTCTTGTACTTTAAGAATCCTGTCCAATCGAACACCTGTTGATGGAAATAAAAATGGTAATAAAAATGGTAATAACATTAGAATTTGTTAAAATTTTATTTAAAACACAATTAAATTAAAATTAAAGATGTGCCGAATACCAAAAAGACTCAAATAACGAATAACGAACATCAAACGGTAACAAACATCATATATTCAAAAATCTCAAATAACAAATATCATATATTCAAAAATCTCAAATAACAAATATCATATATTCAAAAATCTCAAATAACAAATATCAATATTCAAAAATCTCAAATAACAAATATCAATATTCAAAAATCTCAAATCTCAAATAATACTGAATGTCCAGAAATCTTGAATAATAAACATTATTTTAACTATTTCATTTTTAAATAAATTTAATTAAAAAAAAATGAGGACTTAAAATGAAAATTTACTAATTAAAATTGCCAAATTAATATTTCTTTTTTATTATATATTTTTTTAAATATATTTTTATTACCGTATTTTAGCGCATATAGGCTGCAACCTATACACAATTTTACAAACGCCACACCCTGTTGCAGCCTACACGAGGGTGAGGCCTGTACAAAAAATTTAAAACATTAAAAAAAATAAAAATATAACATATAAATATAAAAATAAAATAACTAATTTATTTAAACCTCATTATCAGCTAAATCATCAAAACCATTAAAATCAGAAATATTTGAGTCTGAATCAGATATTTCCAAGTTTATATATACTTTAGTAACATCATAACACCTATTCAAAATTGTTTTACACAATAAGCCCAAACACAAGGCTTATGCAGGGGTGCAGCCTATCCACAGGGGCGGCCTATATGCGCTAAAATACGGTATATATTTATTTATATTTATATTCGATTGAATATTCAAAAATCAGACGAATATTCAATTGAATAGTCTGACTTTAATGTTCAGCAGAATGTCGAATAGTTAATTTTGGGTTGAATGGGCAGAATACCGAATGCTTCTCGAATATTCGGCACATCGCTAATTAAAATACCTTCTCGAAATGGAAAATTATCCATCATTTGTAATCCACTAATTACAAGTAAATCCGCTTTATAGTCTTTAAGCTGGTTTTGAAACTGCTCTATTCCAGTTAATGTTGGGTTATTTCGATCATTATGAATAATAAACCTAATTAAAGTAATGGAACAAATTTAAGAATCCAAAATAAAAAATAATTTTTAATTTTTTATACCTATTTGCTCTTTTTGTTTGATAAGGCCCCCAAATTTGACCAGTTGGATATTCTAATATCAAGTGAATATCATCTTTCTTTAAGTTGCTGCCAGTAACTAAATTAATTAAATTAAATAATTGGAAATTATACTGTAAAACAGAATTATAATATAAAACCCTGAATATTAGGATGCATTTTTCGCTTCAAGTTTTCCGTTAAAGATGCACCGAGCAATACATTTATTCCTTCTTTGGCAAACCGACTTCCTATCACAGGTGCGTTTCCACCAAGAGCCCATCGAGCTGTTTTAATTTCACTTGCTTCCTTGACTAGTTTATCAAATAAAATATTGTTTCCGACGTATCTTCTACAAAAGTGAAAAATAAAATAAAATATTTAAAAAGTTACTCCAATTTCAAACATCAAAATTAATTTTAGTTTTTTTTACTCTGCAGCAGCTCCATGAATGAAGAAATAAGCAAATCCTCTATACAATTGCTCTAAATTATTTATCACATCGTAATGTATTGGAGATAAATCGAATAATTTTTCATATTTTGATATATTTAAAATATCGACCGCTTGAACAACCAAATCTTCACACGCTCCAAAACCAACGGCTATTTTTAAGTCAGATAACGGTTTCACTTCTTGTTCTCTAAGTAACAGCCCTGATAAAACACTCTCTAATCTATGCCGTAAAAGATCGTTAGAATTTCTGTTAAAGTAATAAGCTGTTAGAGCAATGGCTAGTGACACAACTGCAGCCAACGTCGTGCCAGACGACGCCATCTTTGACACCACCTGTCCGATTCAACCAATCATTTGCTGACAAGTTACTGTCAGAAATAAAAGCTTTCGTTATTTATAGAACAAATCTATCATCATCGAAGTGTATATTTATGTCACAACTGCATTTTGTTGTGATACAGTATTAAGGAAGTGCACTGTGTGCATGTGTGTTCTTTTAAATTTTTTGTTTTCTATACAAAACAGATTTGTTTATATACATAAATGTTATTTAATATCCAAAACAATTTAATGGATATGTGACATCTGGTAGTAATTTATAAGTAGTAAATTAACAACTTTGCTGGCTTTAGATACACAACTTAATTTCTAAAGCTTAAAAATTTACTAGAAATATTCATACATTAATATATCATAGTGAAAAAATATATAACCTTCTCAGTTAAACAAAACCTACAACAGTTGAATAGACATATATATATATATATATGTATATGCAGTAAAACTTCTATAAGATGGTCAGCAAGTGTGAAACAAAGTGTCTGCCTTAGAGAAGTGTCCACCTCAAAGAAAAAATATTCAAAACTTATTTAAAAAATTATTCTTTATTCATATAAGGAAAATAATTATCAATTTTTGTTTGTTGTTGACATTTTCTTTTTTCTGTGATTATTTCCTTATGAATCATAGTTTCAAGCTGTTTCTCGAAGTAGAGCCTTAGAATGTGCGTCTCTGTAATCCAAAACTGCAATTTTTTGCATTAATTCAAACTGAGGCTTTTTGATTTTTGTCATTTTTGTTTTTGAACAATAAGCGCCATAAATTACAGTATTACAATATAAATTTTAATTTTCTCCACTTAATAGAAGTATTGAAAGATATAGACTCAAAATAGTGTCCATGAACGCTTTACAAAAAATTTTTAATATAGTGGTCTATGGAAAGAAATCCAGTCTGGACAAATGTGTCCGCCATTAGGAGGTGTCTGTGGATAGAAGTTTTACTGTACTTTAAATTTATCTATTTAAACAGCTCATATAATTATTTAAATTTTCTTTGGTTGTATTTAACCAAATTCAACTTGTTTTAAAAATATATAAAGTTGAGAAAATTGTTTCATAAGTTTATAAAGTTGAGAAAATTGTTTCATAAGTTTATAAAGTTGAGAAAATTGTTTCATAAGTTTATAAAATTGAGAAAATTGTTTCATAAGTTTATAAAGTTGAGAAAATTGTTTCATAAGTTTATAAAGTTGAGAAAATTGTTTCATAAGTTTATAAAGTTGAGAAAAT
>JAQFZN010001006.1:0-19903 GCA_034687075.1 Geophilus carpophagus | reverse complement strand
AAGGTGACTGGAGTAGTTACGAAAAGGCCTGATAAGCAAGAGAATCCTGTAAGAAAGAAATAAAATAAAATGTTCGAACTTACAAAATATTTAATCAATTTTATGTTTTAGAAAATGGCAACAGGAGCAATTGAAATAATTGTACAAGATCTTCAACTACTGAATAAATGCAAACCAAAAATACCATTTCTTGTCAGAGATTATATGAAAGTATTCGCGGGAAAGTTATATATTGATGGATAATTGACTAATAATACTTTTAATATTAGGTGAAGGAGCCATTGAGAATGCAATATCGATATTTGGATTTAAGATCAAATAAACTACAAAGAGCATTACGTTTAAGGTCAACATTTCTGATGAAAGTACGAGAAATTTTGTGTAATGAATTAGGTTGGGCAGCCATTAATGCATATATTTTTGATGAGTAATAAACTTTTATTTGTATTTTAGAGTTTGTGGAAGTTGAAACGCCAACGTTGTTTCGTCGTACACCCGGAGTAAGTTTAGTTTTGCATAATTTCTAGTTTTTGCTTGAACTTAATCGTAATAATTTCAGTTTATTTATCTAGGGTGCTCAAGAATTTATTGTACCAACTCGACATGTAGGAAAATGTTATTCTTTGACGCAAAGTCCTCAACAGGTTCATCATTTTTTAAGCTGCAATCTAATGTTTTTTGAAAAAGTTTAAATTTATAAAAATTTTAGTTTAAGCAATTACTAATGGTTGGAGGAATTGATCGATACTTTCAAATTGCTAAATGTTATCGCGATGAAGGTTCCAAACCTGATCGACAACCGGAATTTACTCAGGTATAAAGTTAATTAAGTTAATTTAAGTTAACAACAATTAATTTGTGATTTATTTACGGAGAAGTTGCAATTTATTAATGATTAATTATTTTTAAATTGTTGGTATCAGATTGATCTGGAGATGTCGTTTACTGACCAGAATTCAGTTATGACTCTTATAGAACGTATTCTTTCTCATGCATGGACAGATGACAAAAAGAGTATCAAAGTTCCATTTCCTCGATTAACATATCAACAAGCAATGGAACGATATGGGAGTGATAAACCAGATCTTCGTATCGGAATGGAGGTGATATGAATAAAAAATTTGAAATTTAAAACAGGATTTAACTATTTTAAAAATATTTTTTGTTTTAAATTGTTTAGTTGTTTGATATAACAGACGTGATGAGAAACTCAAACGCTCTTGCTGTATTAAGTGCTTTAAGTAAGGCTAAAAATGGAGTAGTTCGAGCTTTAGTTATCAAAAAAGGAATTGTAAGTTTTTTAGTTTTAAACAATATACATTAATCTCATTGAATCAATTCATATTGCTTTTAGAACCATCTTTCACGGAATGTTCGGGACAAATTTGCAGAAAAAGCTGCGGCTGAATGTGGTTTACTAGTAAGAGAAAAATTCTTGCTTTTTGAAAATATCGTTTTGATGAATTTTATTGAGTAGATTATGTTTTATTTTCTTTACAATAAAAATCAAAAAGTATTGTTAATAAAAGTTAGATTAATGTATTTAATTGTTTTTAATATAATTTCAAGGGCGTAGCTTTTATTAAAGTGAATGAAAACATGGAATGGACTGGTGCTTTTGGGAAATATGTCAGTAAAGATATTCAAAATATAATCAATGAAAGAATGGGACTTCAGCCTGATCAAATGATAATGATGGCAGCTGGAGAGGATTCTTTAGTGGTAACATAATCAATATTTAAGTAAATGTTGAAATTAAGTTTTTAATTATATTTTTAGACACCAAATGTTGGAAAAATTAGACTTCAGATTGCGTCTTTTCTGGAGGAAAAAGGTAATAATATAAACCGTTAGGAATAAAAGATTATGAATACAATATACAATTTTATTATCTTTTTTAGGTGTTCAAATTACAACCAATAATGAATTAAAATTTCTTTGGGTCACCGATTTTCCTTTATTTTTTCAAACAGAAGACGGTAAAGATTTATATTTTTTAATGAGAAGGAAATTTTTTAAACTATATGTATATTTAAATTTAGGAAGGTTTGAAACTGCTCATCATCCCTTTACATCTCCACATCTAGAAGATATAGAATTACTTAAGACAAATCCAAGCAAAGTAATTTGTTTAACTAATTTTATGTGAAATATTAATTTATATTGAAAATTGTTGATTTTTAATTTTAGGTTAGAAGCCAACATTATGATTTAGTATTGAATGGTGTTGAAGTTGGGGGAGGATCAATTCGAATTCATGATGCAAGTGTACAACGATATGTATTGCAAAACATTCTGAAAGTAAATACATCCTGCTTCCATTTAATTAAATTTATTATTAATATAACTTTTGTGTGTCAGGAATCAGCATCCGAAATGGAATATTTTTTATCAGCCCTCGACTCAGGGTGTCCTCCTCATGGGGGTATTGCAATTGGGGTTGATCGTTTATTATCAATTTTGTGTGGTGTTGATACGATCCGTGATGTGATGGCTTTTCCCAAGTCGCAAGCGGGATTTGATTTGATGGCCAATGCACCATCTCCAATTTTAGAGAAAGATGCACGGTTGTATGGGATAGAATTTGAGATGGAAGAGGAAGAAAAAATAATAGAAATAAAAAAATGATAAATGAATGATATGTTAATTGTAATTTCTTTGCTGACTGCAAGATTTTGTTCTTTTTCTTCAAACCTATGAAGAGCATGACTTCCATAGGTTAAGACAAGATTGCTGTCAGGGGCGCTGACTCTGGGGGTGCTCTGGTGCTCAAGCCCCCTCCAGAATTTTTGTGGGGGTGCTCGGCACCCCCTAAAAAAGGAGAAAAAGATTCACATATCTGTAAAATATAATAGTTTTTATTTTTTTCATCATCACTTTCACTATATTTAATATTCACGGTGAGTTAATATTCACGGTGAGTTCGAGCACCCCCACTGATTTTCAAAACCCGGCGCCTCTGATTGTTTGTTATTTATTTTGACATTACTATTCTACAATAGGCTATGCATTAAAATACAGACTATCATTATTTGACCATCAAAATGTAACCAATCAATGTATATACAGACCAAATTAAAATATAGACCTGTCAAAACACAGTAGACTTCGAGGATGGCTACAAATAAAAACTTATCGAAATTAAGAGAAAAATGATACTATGAAGAAAAAAATGAGAAAGAGGAACACTAGAAAGGCGATTTGAACAAAGAGTTAGAAGATCACAATGAAGAACAAGATTATCAGGATGAAGAGCAGGAAAAAGATGAAGCAGAGAATTGAACTGAATTTTTTCTATCTTATTTTAAGAGACGCTATTTTTTAAGTTTATCCTGTTTGCGATTTTTTTAAATACATGTTCGTGTTTGCGTTATAAAGTATTTAAAATTTATATAATTTAATGAAAATTATTTAATGAAATTGATTTTTTTTATTTCGTTTGACTTATTTTTAATTCACATTTATTTTCGAGTTTTTATCATTGTTACCAGTTACCATTTTCTATACTCACCATTTAGGAACTAAAGTAATTATTCTTTCACATTTTTACTTTAAATAAATAAAATTCTTTAGTCAGTGTTTACATTATTTATTATATCGATTTCTTCCCATTTATAATATATATAAAAAGTATAAACAAGAAATTCTGAACTAAGACTAATATAAAAATTAATTGTAATAAAAAGAAAACTCATTATTTGCATACAAATTGATTTTATCATTTATTCAATTTAATTTGAAATTATTATTGAACATCCGGATCATCCTTATCAAAATTAATGTTTCTAATAGAAATTTGAAACATTAATATGCAACACCATTATCACAATAATAAAATATAAATAAATATTTATTATATTTCTATTCTTGGATATATGCAAATTATATAGCTTGTTAATTGAAATTTGACTTAATTGGAACTCGCAATGAATCGCTCGCGATCGGTCGTATCGCAAAAATTTTACCTTGATTGCGCAATACTCTTCTCTCTTCATTGCAATCCGCGTAAACTGAATCATATCAATGCACAACTTACGTTTAGGGGCCATGATTTTATAGTGATGAATTTAATCATGCCCCTAAACCTAAAGCTGTGGCAACGGTAAGCAGTTTGTCATGTTTGAGCGAATTGCTATTGAAGCTGGCCATTTAGCAAGAATAAATAAACGAGAGGCCCTCTCCATCCGAGAAATTGAAACCTCCGTGAAGTTAATTGTTCCAGGAGAATTAGCAATGCACACTACGAGCGCAGGCGTTAAAGTTGTCACCAAATACAATGAAAGTCGGAATGAAGACAAAAATAAGAATAAGAAGAAAAAAATCAGAATGCAAAGCAGGTAAAAGCAGGATGAGACGGAGAAATAATTGATTTATAGTTGCATCTAAAATGATACGCATGAAATGGAAAAAAATTCATTTTTTATTTCAAAATTATGTAGTTATTTTTGAAACCATTTTTTAAATTATAAATTTCATTTTGTAACCTTTACAACAAACCTTTGAAATAATTCATCAGGAAACGGTTTACAGAATGGCGATTCAGGTTCGGGAGTTGTGTGACGTGATGCAGGTTTTGGTTTTCTGCATCATGTCCTACGACACCAGAACCTGCATCATGTCATAGAACATCAGAACCTGCATCACATCGTAGTACACCAGAACCTGGTACGATTACCAGGAATTTTGGAAAACTATGACGTACTAAGTGACGTGCAGGTGTAGGACTTGAACTTCCCCATGCACCAGTTGGCAATCCAGGTAATGTATATCTATGGTCTAATTTAAATAAAGTGATGGAATATTGAATTACAAATACAACTTCAAAATTCTACTAAAATAGTTATAAATATTTAATACTTATTGGCAACAGCAGCACTTTGTTTTCGATTCATTCTTTTCTTGGCTACAACACTGATAGTTTGATATTTGGAAACATTTACTGTATATTTTGATTTACACCTTGTAAATGCTTGTAACGGAAACTCTGATTGGCTGTAAGCCATTTAACACTGTGCTTTTAATTCTCACAAAAATAGTTCTGATAATTTATGTCTATTAATTATACAGGGAACTAATTTTTATACATTGCTGCAACTAAAGATAATTTAAATTTTCACATAAGCAATCAGATTATATTTTCCAGCTTTGTCATCAGATAATTGTCTACCCAGTGGCGGATTTAGCAGTTGAAAGGCCCGAGGCGCAACTCAATTTTGGAGGCCCCATCAAAATATTTTCGTTCCAAGAGACTTTTTTTTGGTCTAATCTGATTTTTTTTTTAATTCTGAGGCCCCCTCGATTTGTGAGGCCCGAGGCGCGCGCCTCCTGCGCCTGTTGGGAAATCCGCCACTGTGTCTACCGACTGCACATGCAGTTCCAATTTCTTTCAATCTTGCTGCGTTTTGTCTTTATATGGAAATGTTGAACAGAGTATAGTTTAAATGAAGTTTATGTGAGCAGAGTATATATAGTGTATTAAAGTATGTTTAAATGTAAAATGAATAAAATATTCTAAGAAATGACATAGATTTTATTGTAATTAACAGATTCAATTAAAATAGGTAATAAAAGAAAAAAATTAAAGTTTTGATTTCGTAAATTTATTTTTGATATTTTTGGAAATTAGCACCATTTATTGCCAAAATAATTAACTAAATACATTGCTATCTAGTGACAAAATTTGAAACTAATTTTTAAAAAATGTTATTTCTTTAGTGACAGAAATTAGAACTACATAATTCAGAAGATGCAAAAACCACCGAATTTTTTTAGTTTAAATTTTGTCACCAGATGTCAGGTAAAACAATTTTACTTGCAAAATTAGTTTGATATTTTGTCACGAGATGGCACTAATTTTGGAATAAATTTTAAACAAAAATTAGCATTATCTGATGACAAAATTTGAACTAAAAATATTTGGTAGTTCTAATTTCTGTCACTAAAGAGATAACATTTCTTAAAATTAGTTCCAAATTTTGTCATCAGATAACGTCGTGTTTAGTTTATTATTTTGTCAATAGATGGAGCTAATTTTCAAACTTATCAATAATAATGTGTAACAAGAGGGACCTTTCTTGGGTCGTCCTTTCCTCATGGTTGAAGGTTTCTTCACTGGCCTGTCCCCTCATCCAGAGATGGAGAGAGGACGTGGTCAAAGGGAGACAACAATCTGAGAAAAGATTGTTGTCTCCCTTTGAGAAAGAGGTCATGGCAAGAGATGTAAAGTGAAAGGAGAGGAAGGCCTGGCTAACTCTGTCTCTTCCGGTTATCATGGTCCATTGCCTACATAAGTGGTCCATGGATAGACAGTTAGGAGGCACCGACACTACGGTTGAATGCTAAGCGGCATCCACGATACACCAAAACCCAATAGTCACCAATAAAGGTCACTTAATCTATCTACATCCTGTCAGTTTCTTCCTTTGTGTATTGGTACAGCCCTAGATGACCTGAACTCCAAGTTAGGTCGGATAGGACTAAATCCATCACAAATGTTTAGATATCAAAACGTTTTAATTTTTTATTAACTAAACTTTTTAATTGACAAAATCTTACTAATTTTTGATATGTAAAACTCATTTTAGATATGCAAACTCAATTTCAATATGAAAATCTAATTTTTGTATATAATTATTATATTGTCCCATCACAAATCAAAGTAAATTTCAACATTTATACAATAACAATAATTTAGAAGGATAAATAATCACTTTGAGACTAACCAAGTAAAAAAATAATCAGTTATGCAGTTTATCTTGAAAATCTGTATTGTGCTTGCGAGTAAATGTAAAACTTTACCTGTTAAAACGTTGTCTCTCAACATGTCATGTTGTTATTACATTGATTAGCATCCCTCATAAAATCTTTAAATTTAAAATTAAAAACAACTTAATTTTTACATTTCTATTCCACAAATTTGTCAGATAATCTGCTACAGAGAATTGAAGTTTTAAGTAATCTGAAAAAAATGTTTATGATTTCTTCCATTTCCAAAGAAATGAAAAATGTGATGTCCCCAAGTGGTATAAAAATTAAAGCTAAACAAATTATTTACAAAACGTTTTATTGAATAAAGATTTGCAGACTACAAACCTCTTGTGAACGAGGAAATAGCACATTTCATTATAATATAAAAATTGCAACATTCACGCACTCATGCAATCATTCTCTAATGACCATATTTCAACGAGCACTGAACACAAAACTGGTGATGAATTTCAAGTGCTGCAAAAACAAAATGCAAAACATTGTATTACAAATTAAACAGTGTTGCAGAATTCAGATTGAAAATAAATGTGCTAAAGTGTTAAAGGGCAAAATGAATGTGTATTTAAAACTTAAATTGTGATGTTATTGTGTGATTGATGTCTAAGCTGACCCAATAGATTTAACTAAAACGGAGATTATGTTTGAATAACCTGTTATTTTGAGACGAGAGACCGCTTTCAGATTCTGGTGGTGATGATTCATTGGACGATGTTGAATCTTGCTGATGATACAGAAGATCGGGAACTAATTTCAAAAACCTAGTGCATTGCAGTCATTCTTGTCATGTTATCAAGTACATATTATATACAACCTGTATTGAATTGTCGGGTGGTGTAAGTTGGATCCAGAACTTGCAAATTACAACTTTGTTTTTCAGCGTATCTTTTCAAACTTAAGCCATCGTAATCATTAGGTGGCCCTGTCGCTATAACTGACTTTGAATAGATTTTGTGTGGTAACACATCACAGTACAATTGTGTTAAGCAGGGCTTTTCTTTACAATACAGAAGCTCTTTTTCATAATCGTTCTCTGCAATGTATATTTATTCCTCCGTATTTCAAATTGGATTAGACAAATACTGTTTCGAAAATACCTTTCCGTTGCATTTCGTCATAGTCTACTTTGATGGATTTTGGATGTTTTTTGACTTTCGAATATACAACATTTATTGGAAGCTTGCATCATAAAAGAATATATTTAGAAACCATCGCTGCCACTCTCCAGTGTCATTGGTGTTTTCTTACTGCATTTGCTGGTTGTAGTAATTCACTTCCAATACTTGGGGGGTTAAAAGTTCTTAACTCTATTGAATCTTCCATCAGGCAACCCGGAAGTTGATAGGTTGCGTATGGACATATATCATCTTGAGTTGCTATAGATTGAGAAAATAAATTCAATACTCAATTTTATACCTACAAAATGCTAGAAATAAAGGTTTTTACCACCACCGGAACTAAATAGAGCAACTTCATTGGTGCCTAATTCTTTATGCCTTGTTGGTGAGTATGGTTGATGTTCATTACTCTGATTTTTTTGAAACTGAGATTGTTTTTGCGATTCGTTCTGGACGTAATGATGTTTTGGAGGACCTAAACAGTAAGAAAAGAAAATTTAATACAAATTAAGACATACAAATACTTAAGATCTTGTTCGCTTACTTCCTTGTTTGTATCCTGTATATCGTTTCCGATGAATTAAATAGCAGCCAATTGTTAATAAAAACACGACCACAGCAAACAATACAACTGTTGAAATGATGACATTTATGTCCAAATAAAAACGATAATGCTTGTTGTAATTTTGTAAGGAGGAATCAGGTAACGCATCTATTTTTTAGACATAAAAGTAAAAAAATAGAAATGCCATTATTTAAGCAATAATAAACACTAGCAATAAGAGGAAAGTATGACATTACCGTGTTCCTGAGAGAGCATTACATCATAATCTGCTATCGTTAATCCTGTATCGCTGTGAGCCGTTATTCTTAATACATAAGTAACTCCCGATGATAAGTCACCAATAGCGAAAGTGTTTTGCTCAACTTTAACAGACTGCATAAGAAGTGTCCATTCCTTTTGATTAAAGGCACGATAGTCCACACTTAAGTGTTTCACTTTACATATTTCGGGATCTTCTGAATGCCAAGCTTGCAAGTTCAAAGTTACAAATGTGGAATTTACACTAACAAAAAAGTCCTTAGGAGGCACGATTGGAGCTACAAGTAAAATTTAAATATAAAATTAAAAGAAATAAACAAGTAAAATAAAAGATATACCTTTTCCTAATGTACTTATCAATGTGACTTCACTTGGCCGACTTTGTCCTAAGCGATTGTACGCACTCATGTACAATTGATATCGTGTACCACATTGAAGATCAGGTAACGTATAATTTGTAATATTAAATCCAAAGTGAAGATCCTGCCAATCCTCACCAGCTCTTTTGTAATTTAAAGTATATCCTATAAAATATAAAATAAATTAATGGTAATTGCATATTTCCGTATCATTATTTGCTGTAATTAATATTTGTCTTGTGACTTAATCATTTACATAAATATTTTATTAATTTCTAATTTAAAGAATTCTTAATTATAAAATTAATCATTTACAAGGCAATCTCTTTACCTTCTATGGCTGTGCTTCCATCATCGTCCACATACCACGAAGCACCTATAGATGATGTACTTAAAGGAGTAAATTTCACCACAGGCGGAGTTGGAGGTCCTATAAAATTAGATTGAGATTTATTAAATAATTGTGTTGATTTTAAACTTTGTCGAGACTTGGCAATATAGTACCTGTTCTTTCTTTGTCAACTAAAAAATAAAACAATATAATTAATATAAAGTGATTAGATTTTTATATTTGTTTTGCTTACTCTGAACTATGATCTCATGCGTAAGTTCGTCGGTTGCATAAATATTGTGAATGCTGCAAGTGTAGTTACCGCTGTCAGAACTACGTACATTTGCCACGTTAAGCGAACCATCACTTGCAAATTGAAACCGAGATTCTTGCGTAATCTTCTTATCACTAATAAAAAGAGAAAAGCTTTTTAATCAGATTACAATTGAAAATTAAATTAAAATAATTTCTTAAAATCTCATTAATGATTAACGTCTAAGTAATTTAGCATGTTTCTGCACAAAATAAAATGAAACAAATTATAGGAATGCTGTTTTTAAATATTTCTTATCATTGATAATTAAATAAGACAGTTAGACAAGAAAATTGCATTAATATTAATTAAAAGATTTACAATGCAAACAAAATATGATATAAAAGTTCTTCTTTAACTTTAGAAACTTAATCTATTAATATTTTTTCACCGAAATTTCCATTCTCTGTCAGGAGTGGGAATTCCAACTGAACGACATGGCAGCTTGACTTCAGTGTTTTGAGGGATTAGATGCTTTTCGTGAAACGATGCAATTTTTGCAGGAACTAAAAAAGTACAAGAACATGCATGAAAAATGAATTTAAGGTATTCAAATTAACCTTACCTATTGATGTAGGTGATTTTGAAACCAATGACGACTTGGCTCCATCACCAACAGATGTTGAAGCAGTTACCCAAAATTCATAATTAACATTTTCTTGTAACCCTCTTGCTTCGTAATACAATTGGTTTGCAGGCAGTGAATGAGACATTATGTCCTAATTAAATTTGAATTGTAATACTTCTTATAAACAATAAATAAAATTAGATCAAATAAATAAACCTTTTCTTGTTGTCCATTTTTCTTCATATATATTGAGTACTTTGTTATCATGCCGTTTGGATTTTTTGGTGAAAGCCACGATACTAATATAGCATCGGATGACATGACAAGAGCTTTGATTACAGCCGGAGGACCTGGAACTGCAAATAAAATATATTAAAAAAGTTTAATTAATACTTAACGTACTACTAAAAAGATTAAAAAAATGTTCTTACCACTTTCTAATGTTTGACATTGAATAGCTTCGCTGAATTTGCCATCCCCTGCTCTTGTATACGCAGCAACGGATACGGTATAATTTGAAAAGCTACGTAATTTGGTCAATTCCATTTGAGTTGACATTGTGGTAACTGACAATTTTTCTATTGAAAAACAATGTAATCGGTAACAATATAACAATAAATGTTGGGCAATGATACGTAATAAATACCTTTATGATTACTGTCTGATTCGTAATACAACTTGTAACCTTGCAGTACACCATGAATAGTGTCAATTTTTGGTGCTTTCCACGTTACAAGGATTGCATTCGATGATATAGTTGAGCATTTAACACTTTGCGGTGATTGACTAGGCACTGAAATAAGCAGAAATTATTCAAATTAAACTGTATTTCATTAAAGTCTATTGTAATATACACACGCAGCGTTAACAGTTATGCACGACTACTAATGAGATGCAATTTTGCAAATATTTGAAAGAACCAATTAAAAAAATAAACTCTTCATTAAGATTGTGCATTACTATTACAGAAAATTATATTAAACTCTAATTTAAAAAAATACTTTATTATTTCTACACAATTTTACTGTAACTGTGAAATCGTTAAATACGATGTCGTTTTTAAAGAGAAAAAAAATAAATCGATTTTCCAATAAAAATATTTTAACTGTTGACATATGACACATTTCATATCGTAAAAACACATTGGCACATGTGACCTTTGTTACCCGCTGTGCCACTAAAACCAAACCTACTCATCCCTTACAAAACCACCAAAAGATTCATACTTATACCTTCACTGTTTTTTTTTACCCTGAAACATTGAATTATTATGTGAATGGCCGCACGCACCATTCTCCTACCCACCATCTTCAAGGGTAGACGCAACTACTTCAGCTGACTGTGGACCACTTCCTTTGCTGTTAAACGCCGAGATAACAACACTATACGAGAAAGATTTCTTCAGATTCGAGATCAGGTACACGTTTTCATCTGGTCTATGGTCAGTTCTTTTAACGATGTATTCTTCCTCAGTGTCGACTTCTCGATAACCGATATTGTATCCCGTTAGTTCTCCAAACCATAAATCATTTTTAGGCGGCTTTAAAAAATAAAAAGAAAAAAAATTGATCTCACATCGTTACTAATATTTTAATAAATACAGAATAATAATTCAATATATGAATTTATTCTTCATAGCCACAAGTGATGGTTTCTTTGTGCACATGAATGCCAACAAGTCTCTTCTCTATTACCATGTTATAGAGATGGATAGTCCAGAAGGAGCAATCTAGTTTTTTATGGTTCACACACTGCTCAGTTCCTTTCAATTCCGAAGAAACTGTGGCAAAGATGGTGTCCATGAAAGTGGCAAATTCAATACGCTTCAATTGTCCGACCTCCCATGACTTTGCCATTACCTAGTGGGCACACAGAGCAATCACACGATATTGCACTGTGTACCGATGGGGTACTTCACATGGAATGGCCCCAGACTCATAAGGAGATGGACAGAGTTCAATATCGAATAGTTGGCTTTGAAGGACACAAGATGGGCCAAAGGCTAACTTTGAAGCCCTTTACTTTATTGTCTTTCGGAATTCTATCAAATACCTCTTTCTTTAATGCACTTTCTGCTACATTATAAATTATTTTTTGCTAAGTTTACCTTCCATTTGACTCGAAGGCTCTGCGAACTCACTGGTTCCAACTCAATTGATAATGGAGGTCCTCCAGGAGCTGAAGCAGAAGAGAAAACTCGCTATAAATATATTTACTATCGTTTTATTTATTAATTACTACATTCATGGTTCAAACTTTTGTTTCCGTTCTGGGTTTAAAATATTCAAATTACTAAGTGTTTTGCATTTAAGCGTTACCAAGAAATGCTTTTTATCTAATTCACGCAATCAGAGAATTTTTAAGGAAAGTCTAACTTTGTAATCAATAAATCATTCACATCCCACGTGCTATTTACGTTTCTCTCTCTTTTATCTTCCATTAAGTGGGAGGAGAGAAAAAATCGATTAACCCGCCTGAATTTGACAACTACAGGAAATAGATAATTGAGATCTTTTAAAATGCTCACCTTCCTCCTCAGTTGTAATTCCTATCACGGAACTTGCATTACTCACACCAACTGAATTTTCTGCGCGAACTCGAATATCGTATCGTTTCGCTGGAAGAAGTCTTGCCAATCGAGTCGATGTCTTTTCGCTCAAAACGCTTGTATTGACCGTTGACTTCAACCAGGATGCTACAATGAAATAACATACCACATGTGTCAAGTATAATTTACTCGATAAAATAAGATAAAGCGACTGCGGTTATTTGGCAAGCCGAAACTGTTTAATCAATTTTTGAAAATACTTTTATTTTTTTTTGAATAATTACAAAATTTAAATCCTAGCTTATATCCTAATTAATTATACCTATTTAATCAATAAATATACGTTTTCACTAATGAGTTTAGATGCTTTGTGGTCTTTGATGCAATTAAAAACAAGGCACTAACCGAACAAGTATTACAAGAATCTATGACTCGTAAATTTAGAAAAGAAAATTAATTATAAAGAACTTTTATAAGGCCTCTAAAAAAACAGGGTCTTAGAACTGTCTCTTAAGCCTATGCCAAAATGCATCATTTATATTTGGAATTGCAATTTTTCTTCTGGATATTACTTTCCAAAGATAAATTTCTTATTTCAAGACAATTTCTTGTATTGATAAGAAACTACAAACCTTCACTGAGTTTATGTTGTACAATGTAACGAATAATCGGACTATTTCCATCAAACGATGGTTCCCATGCTAAAAATAAACTACGACTAGAAATTCTTGATGCAGTAATATGAGTGGGCGCATTGGGTCGGTCTATAAATTGAATACATTTATTATTAAATTTGCTCAGTGTGTAAAAAACTTAAAATTTTTATCACTCACCTTGTATTATCAAATACACTTGAGTATCATCTGATCCAAAAGCATTTGATGCGTGACAATTAAATGACTCAAAGTCTTTTTGCTTTACTTTCGAAATAGTTAATTCACTCTGTAAACCGTTATTCAACGAAGTCGTCTTGATTCGAATCCTATACATAAATTTCTTTTATCAGTAATAAATTTTTAAACAACTAATCCGAGTTGTAGTTACCTAGCGTCCAGCTTACTATCCGCAATTTTGTCATTCGTTTTCCACGTAATCGTTATTTCAGGGTCCCCATACGCAGTGCACACCAATCGTCCCTTATCACCGTTCTTTACCGTTACATTTAAATGTTTCATGTCGAAATGTGCTGGAACTAAATTAAAAACCATGTGATAAAAAAGTTTTTGCGTGTACACAAGATTAAACGACCATAAATAAAAGACGAAGACGAGGATGAAGTTTAAAAAAAAACTACAGAAAACAAGCGTAGAATTGCTTCTTTTAATTTAATGGGATCTAAAGTGATAAAATCTGTTCTCGAGTGTGGTTTTTCGAAGCAGTGAAGGCATGTAACTGCCTGCCAACACTTTGTTACAAAAATACTGCAAATTCCCTGTCATGGTGACTAAAAAAAATAAAAAAGAAACAACTTACTTCTAACATCCAAATAGATCACTTTACTCAGTTCAGGCCCAATGCCGTTGTTGGCCTGACACAGGAAATGGCCTTCATCTGTTTCATCTGCCCTGTGAATTATTAGTGAGCCATTCTGAGCTGTGTAGCGAGTCAATCCCTCACTTGGGATTTCTTGATAATCCACTGGTACATTGCCTGAAACAAAAGAAAGCAATTTAAGCTGTCCTCAGCACAGTGGGAGTTCGATTGAACACTGATTTACGTGACGCCTGTCTACACAGTTAAAAGTAATTTCTTCTTTTTTTAACTTTAATTGCTTAAAACAGACAATAGTCTACTAATTACAATATACTCAAACTTTGTTAAAAACAATTTAAGTTTTAACATCATCTCGGCTTTATTTTTTTGTTTTGTTTGGTTATAGTATTTTACATATATACATATATGTCGGCCATAACAACAATATTTATTGTTTCTACCAAATGAATCAGAAAAGAAAAGAAATTTTCCAATTATTTTTCATGAAATCACATTTCTACATATTTTAATTAAAAACAGGTACATTTTTTATTAAACTCGCTCTGTTGTAACAACAAAAATGCTCTTCCCTTGACTGTCGCTATAACCAGGTTGGACTTTGTGTTAAAAAAATCCAAACTTGAAATAACCACAACAAATTTTAAATTACATATATAATATTTACGTCAACACGTTGTTATGGTTACGCGGATCGTTTACTGTGTAATGGAAAATTCATTTATAATGCAATATTAAGCCGATGTAACCAAATAAGCATTTCCTTGTATAAATATCATGAAATCAAAACTTGAATATAATAAACTGAACCATTAATTAGCAACTACATATAAGTTTGATGGAAAAATTTTATAATAAATAAAATTAAAGACATATTGCACTGTCATTGATGCACTGTACTGACCGGGAAAATAAGAATAGTTTTATATTATTACAAAAATACAGACTGAATTTCTTTCATAGAATCTACAAGAATAAAAAAATCTGATATTGTAAAAAAAAGCTTTAATACAAGTTCATCTGTAACGTATTAGGAGATCCAACTAAATACGGTGTTTTGAGTTAGGTAACGAGTTCGACCTGATTATTAAAATTTGTGTAAGATTTTTGTAATTGATCAATAATTCAAAACTCGAAACAGTCAGATTTCAGCAAATCGAAATGAATTAATCAAACATAACTGCAACAATTTGTACTCTTATATCTTGAAAAATGTAATTTCATTTATTGTTTGCAACCTAACGAATATTAAACGATGAGTAAATGAACAAATGATTACCATAGAATAATTATTTGTGATGTTTTCTCTTCCAAGTGTAAAATTTGATCTGATTTGATTCTGCTCGACGAGGTAGAAAAGTTTTTGCTTATGCTTCAATACTTCACATGATAAAATTGCAATCAAATTGGATTTAAGAGAGAGAAGAGTGTTAAAACTTTAATTCAACAACCTACAGGTTCATTAAAACAATTCTTTTAAGTGCATTTTTGTGCTATGAAATATTCATTTATAAAACAAATAACTTTTCATCCAAAAGAAAGCAATTTCAAAACTAACCACGCATGAAACTCAAGTTACAAATCTCTTCAAACAAAGATTCCATAGAAAGAAACAGCCTTAAGAAACAAATTCAAAGAAAATGAATAAAAAATAAACACAAAAAGATCCCCGTTTGCTTTTTCACTCATTATAGCAACTTTTGTAGTCATTATTAATTTTATTTACCTCTTTTCAAACAGAATTAGATTTGAAAAGAATTGCTTCAAGATATCAAATTTATAATCAGAGCTAAAGATGAACTCGAGACATAACATAAATTGAAGCTGAAAAGAAAAAAAGAGAAAACAAGCGCCATAATAAGAAAGAGTTAATTAAATATTAATCAAAATGTTACACATGACGGGTGGCGTAATGTTATTTTCGAATTCCAATTCTTTTACTTGTGTGTTAGCTGATGGTGATGATAACAACCCACCAGTTGTATAGAATATGACATCATCATTCTCATAAGCCCTTAATAATTGAACGTTAAAGGTTTTCCGAGTTGGACTCAAATTCAATTAACTACAATTTTCTCTCCCTTCAACTTTCTTGTGTTTCCATCAAGAAAAGTTCTATGTAGTTAATAATACACAAGTAATGATTCAGTATTAATAATGCAATTGGAAAAATAACTTCTAGATTGGATCTAGAAAGTTTCTATCGTCTTGATGATCGCTTGTCAATAGCTAACACTAACATTAATTGTAAACAAACGTGATAACTTAAAGAGATAGTTTGACCGTTACAATGATTATACAAAAGAAAATCAAATGCGTAGTATAAATTCACATATTTTAGGTATCAACTGATTATCGAATTTGTGTTGTGTATTTTTCAAGTTAAATTTAGATTTCAATCTAGCAATTTTGATTATCGGTTATGCAACACTGCATTTGTGATTGACATCGTTGTTGATGCAATCGTGCCAGTCATTGACTGGTTGGACTGGTATTTAAGTTCTACTTTAATTTCGCTATTATGTATTCCCTAAAAGTTACATTGTCATACACCACAGTTCGGTTACAGCTAATAAAGAATTTTAAACAAATAATTAATTGAATAAACCTCATATCATTTGAAAATTCTGTTTATTTTAAGTTAGAAAATTCATTAATAAAACACACCAAAAGATGGCGCCACCATGTTTAATATATTTAAAATTTACAATTCTGCTCTCGATGCTGCCTAAATTTTTAAACACTTACAAAAGCATTTTTAAAATGCAATGTTTTAATAGAGATATGTACATTTAAAAGAATGTATTATTTTTGTGGTTAGAAAACAGTTTATTTTCAAACTAGAAATGTATTAAAAACATTATTTGCATAACTAACTTCATTTTATGGAAAACAAAGTCGTAATGTACTCTGTTTTATGTATTTTCATATTTTACTGTGGCTTGTTTATACTCAAAGAAATCTCGCGCAGCACATAAAAACTTACAAGAGCGTTCTTTATAACATTTGGGTGTACAGGAGGAAGAAAGAGCGTGAATTTCAACACTGTATATTTCCCGTTTCTCATTTCCAACTGAAATAAATGCTTGGTAATTTTAATAAGGCCAAAGCAAGCAAAATTTAAATTAGTTTCCATTTCGTAAATTTAAACTTATGAAAACTTTCGTACACGTTTTGTACTTTTAACTCAAAGAAAAAAAATGAAAAATTAAGATAAAATATATAATCTAATAATATTTTTTCTCTATATAATAATTGATGATAATTGTTCTTTGCATCGCTTCAGGTTTCTGTCGGAAGTAATTTTTCGTGTAGCTAAAATTGATTTTTATTTAGTTTTGTGATCAAGTGGCAGCTTGTTGGTGACCCTTTTGACAGAATGGCGTGACGATTAGTAATGGTTAGTTACTCCCTGTCACAGGTCTGCCATGTTTCTGTCTCTAGAATGAGACCTTTTCCTCCCAGTCTTTTTTCTAAGAATCATAACACGTATCGTTTTCATTACTGACAAGTCATTTTGAACTTTAAGTTTCTACACTTCATAAAAAATTAAATTTCAAGTATAAATTAAATTTCGATTAAGTTAAAATTCCCTTAGGTTATATACAGTTTGTTTACTATCTAAGATTGCAGACAATAGCAAGCATGGAGACCCGTCTAGTCTTTTCTTCTTAAAGGGCAAAAGAAGTTTCAAATAAAAACAAAAAAACCTTTTCTACTGTAGGAGAACTTCCGAGCTAATGCAAAAATCATTGATTTATTTACTTAAAACAATGCAGTTTTTTGTTACAAAAAACCAAGCTGAAAATCAATTTATTATTAATTCAAAACTGCTTAGCATAAAATCAAAGTAAAAAATATTTTACCAATATTTTACTTATGTAAATAAATAAACCTTCATTACACATTAAATAATTTATGTTATTCTGCGTTATTTAAAAATTTACCAAACAAACTTTATTTCACAACCTGTTATACCCGTTACAGTACCAATTAGTAGTTACCAAGTTCAGAGATTTCCCTTGTGACACTAAGTAATCTGATTTCCTATCTTTGGTTAAATAACATTCCTGTCCATATGATTTTTGACATTACCTTTTTGTAAACAACAGCTTAATTAATTTTAAATCATTTAATTAATCTCCTCACTCACTTTCAATCATCCTTTTTAGTTTAATTTAATTACTTGACCTACTCAAAAATTTATTTTCGGAAAAGTGTAAAAATTTTATAATAAAATAAATAAAGAGAGTATTAAAATGCAACATAAAATCAAGATCCACAATATCATACTTAATTCAAGTTGATAGTCAATTAATTTTACCTTGACAGTTCATATTGTATTATGAAAACACTCTAAGTTGTGTTTTAACTCGAATTTTTTTCAAATGCATTTACATAATCCCGTAAGACCAGTCTTTAATCTCGAGTTAAATTGACCTTAAACCAGATAGAAATGCGAGGTCGTTTGTGTCACATTTATGCAGCTAAAGTCACTTTGTTTTTACGCCCAAAAAATAAATAAAAGCAAAATAAAATAAATTAAAAAGTTCTCGCCTACTACATTTAAACAACAACTTAAACAAGAAAAAATTACTACTTTACATAGAAAAATTAAATCATGCTCAACAGAAAAAAAATAAAGAACTTAATCACTCAATTCAAAATATGTACATTGCATGAAATTATTTGAATTTTATGTTGTTTACTCTAAAGAAAAATGAAAATGTGTTGTCGACTTGACGCAACATGATTTACCTGAAGCTTTCTTCCACTTGATAACAGGTTCTGGAAAACCAATTGCTTGGCAGTCGATATGTGTAGAGTGGTGCAAAATAACGTGCGAGTCCTTTGGTTCAATTAACCACTGCGGGGGCACTGCAAATAAATATCGAATCGTTAATCAAACACGCACATAACAAAAACAAGTAAATAATCATTTAGCAATATTAAATATACACAAATTTAAAACACGAGCAAATAAAATAAAAATAAAACAAAAATAATACATTTATGTATAAAGTACATAGTTTTATTGATTTTATTTATACTACAAAAATATTTTTAAATGCTTAAATGCCAAAAAATTTGAATGTGTTTACTTTGCTTCTTATAAATGTCAAATTTTACAGTTTATGCGCTTTAAGATCGTCTTTGAATGTCAAAAATACAGTATGCTCGAGTAATTCTCATTTATCAATACACAACTAATATATCATACATAATATAAACAAAAATAAAAGTCAGCAAATTTAAACGATTAAAAGTTTTTTTTTAAAGTTATTATTAGTAAATGAAATCATTGGTATTTAGCTGTTGTTTATTTCTCGAATTAAACTAAACATGGTAAATTTCAATAGTTAGCGTGAGCTGTCATAAAAATAGGGAAGAAATAAACAAGTTTGAACGATGTAATTATAGCAAGATAAGGCCAACTTGGTTATTCAATCTTTTATTCTGACGGCCAATCGCGGTTGGCAAAGATTTATTCATCGTAGTGTGGTTATGACAGGTAATATTTGCGGCATATCGATTTAAAGCTAGTTATTTTCAATCGATAGATTCAGAGGAAAGCGAACCTAATATA
>JAQFZN010001005.1:0-19906 GCA_034687075.1 Geophilus carpophagus | reverse complement strand
TCTGCTTGAGGTTTCACCTCTCTTTATCTGCAACACGTACTAAGCATTCTGTTCTGTTTTGTTCTGATCAGCTTAAAAACATATTCTTACCCAGTATGTACATGGAGTTCTTAACGTTAACGAGTTTGCAAAATAATACTTTACATAATAGGAACTCGATATTCTATCGTAACAAGTGTAACGCAGATTAATTTCTTCCTAATAAAACTGTTGTAAGATTGAATGGGAATTTTCACTATTGGAAATAATAATTTTACGCTTTGTATTGTAATACAATTTATGTATTTTATTACAGGTAGTCGGTTCTGGATTATGGTATGGGAAGCATACCTATTTTCGAAGTGGTTGGAATGTCATGGATGGCACATTAGTCATCATTTCATTAGTCGATGTTATTATGAATTTTTTCTCAACCTCCAGTTCTCGTATTTTTGGTATTCTTCGAGTTTTCCGACTCCTTCGCTCTCTTCGTCCCCTCAGGTACGACTTAACAGAAAAAATAATAAAAAGTAGATTTGGTTAAAAAAAAATTTTCTAAATTAAATGCTTGTGCTTTTCTATTTTAATAGGGTTATAAACCGAGCACCTGGTCTCAAATTAGTCGTGCAAACACTTCTCTCCTCCCTCCGTCCCATTGGTAACATCGTTCTCATCTGTTGTACCTTTTTCATCATTTTTGGCATTCTTGGAGTTCAAGTAAAAATTTTATTTCAATTTTTATTTCAAATTAGCTTTTTTAATTTTAATTCACTTTCTATCTTTAGCTGTTTAAAGGAACCTTTTATTACTGCGAAGGCCCCGATATGAAATCGATAAAAAACCGAACCGATTGCGAAGCCGATTCGCGCAATGAATGGCTAAATAGAAAATACAATTTCGACGATTTAGGACAGGTAATAAAAAAATGCGGTATTGATATAAACCTATTATACTTTATCGATTAAATTTTATGACAAGTGTTATAGAGTAATATAAAATTTATGGCATAATAATTTTTTTTTCTTAGGCTTTGATGGCCCTTTTCGTATTGTCTTCTAAAGATGGTTGGGTGGATATAATGTACCAAGGATTAGATGCTGTAGGAGTTGACCAACAAGTGAAATATTCTTAATTTTTAAAAATTTTTAAAAATTTGTACATTGAATTTATTTTAATGGTTTATTTATTTTTTATTTTTAGCCAATAGAGAATTACAGTGAATGGCGTCTACTGTACTTCATTTCTTTCTTATTACTGGTTGGATTTTTTGTATTAAACATGTTTGTTGGTGTAGTCGTTGAGAATTTCCACCGCTGTCGTGAAGAACAAGAAAAGGAAGAAAGGGCTAGAAGAGCCGAGAAAAGAGCTAGAAAACTGGAAAAGAAACGTCGACGTATGTGTATATTTTTATCATAGAATTATTTACAGAAAATATAAAAATGAAAATAATTTAAAATTTTAGGCATGCGCGAACCTCCGTACTACAAATCTTACTCACGACCCCGCCTTTTTATCCACAACACTGTTACGAGCAAATATTTCGACCTGGCCATCGCTGCTGTCATCGGTCTCAACGTTGTCACGATGGCCATGGAATTTTACATGATGCCTGCAGTAAGAGTTTAATTTAACAATTTATTTTATATAAAATAATTTAAAAGACAAATTATGCTTTATTTATGAGCGCGTGTCAAAAATTGACAAGTAATATTTATTGAGTTTTCTACAGTGGCAAAAACTCGAGCAAAAACAAAACAGTGCTCATGGTTGATTGATTTAGTATAACTTCAGTCAATGTTAACACTTCCTATTTCTAGAAGTAGTTTGTTGTCACTCCGCACAAAAAGAAAAGTCATTTCACGGATCACTGGCTGACAAGGTCAGACTAGAAAAGCCGATTGGCAGACCTCTAGCTACCAATAAAGGGTCGCGCAGCAGCCATCATGAATCCAGCAGCGTTATTTCGTATGATCTGTGGCCTCAATGTTTCCCTCTAATCCCATTGGAAGGGCACAGAGGCTGAATAAACTCAAACAAATTCTCATACATTTTACTAAAGGGTCTTATGGGATAGATAGCAACAAAATATTCAGACAAAAGGTGAAGAAATCTTTTCAATACCAATTTGTAACATTGTTCTGGGAGTATTAAATTTATCAAACGAAAAAAGCATTTACATAGATATTGAATATGGTTAAAAATGGCGTATCTGCTACTGTTATGATGTGAAAAAAGAGCATTATTTTGTGATTTGCAGTTTGTGTCATGCCTTAATATCATAAAATTTGTATAAATAAATTTGGTTTGGAGTAAACAACATTATAGCTGCAAATATTTAAATATATTTTTTTCAAGTCGATACGAAATTGAACATATTTAATCGTAAAATTTTTAAATAAACAGTAAATTTCTTAAGAAATTAATTATTTATTTGTACAATTCGTAAAACATCTTAAACTGAAATTTTTTTATTGTACATTAATCACTTAAATTTATTTCAGGAATTAGTTTACGCTTTAAAAATCTTCAATTACTTCTTCACCGCAGTCTTCATCTTAGAAGCCACAATGAAAGTGGTGGCCTTAGGTTTCAAATTATATCTCAAAGACAAGTAAGTTTGTGTTACTCTTTACCAATACAACTAATAAATTCTATAAACAAGTGTGTCTCTCTTCATTCGTAACCTTTCACTTATCTTTGTACGTTTCTTCTCTGCTGTCTCATTGGTAACATCAGAGGGTAATTCTCATTCATTAAAGTTTCGATTTCATCTTCTATTATTCATTTTCTTCCGTTTCCTTGTTTTAAAATTATCATTATTAATATTATGTGATTATTGCGTTCAATTTGTTAGTTCTTTTTTAATTTTTAACTCTATGCCATCTTTTTAAAATCTATTTCCAATGTTTTTAGATGGAACCAATTAGACGTAGCCATAGTCATTTTGTCAGTGGTCGGAATCGTCTTGGAAGAAATGGAATCTGAAGTGATTCCCATTAACCCTACCATCATTCGGGTAATGCGGGTATTAAGAATAGCTAGAGGTGAGAAAAGGTGTATTCTTATGTTAATTTATTCATTAAAGTTAAACGCAGGTTGTATGTGGTCGTTAACTTTAATATATACAGGTAGAACTTCATTATTACGAATTCTTCATTCCTAAAGATGAATTTACATGTACTCAAGTCAGACTCGACTAAATTAAAAGAGAAATGACGTCTTTAATTGGAATTAGTGGCTGATTAAGACGTTTTAAAACCCTGAGCTCTTTTTTATTGGTTAACAATTTTATCAACTCACCGTATTATAGTGCAGTTCTATCTTCAAATTGTGGAAAAAACAGCAAAATAATTTAAACTTATTACTTATAATTAATTTTATTCCAGTTCTTAAGTTACTCAAAATGGCCAAGGGCATCAGAGCACTTCTGGACACTGTTATGCAAGCGTTGCCGCAGGTTGGCAACTTGGGCCTCCTTTTCTATTTATTATTTTTTATATTTGCTGCGTTGGGAGTAGAACTATTCGGCAGATTAGGTAAATAAGAAATAATTTGATAATTCTTGAAAGAAAGATAAAATATTAAATAATTTTTTTCTTTTCAGAATGTGATGAAGAACATCCATGTCAAGGTTTAGGTGAACATGCTCATTTTGCAAATTTTGGAATGGCATTTCTAACTTTGTTTCGTGTGGCCACTGGCGACAACTGGAATGGTATCATGAAAGATACTTTGCGAGATAACTGCGATTCACATGCAGACTGTGTTCGCAACTGTTGCGTCTCACCAATCATCACTCCTCTATATTTTGTGGTGTTTGTTCTGATGGCACAGTTTGTTCTCGTGAATGTCGTTGTGGCAGTCCTCATGAAACATCTGGAGGAATCACACAAACAAATGGATGATGATTTAGAAATGGATGATGAAATCGAACAGGAACTAGCTGCCGAAGAAGAAGAACTTGCTGCCATTCAGGAGGCTTCAAAAGTTGTACACTTAATATACACTTACACATCACAATTTCTCATCTTTTTTTTTCTTGTGGAGCAGGAAGCCCGTAAAGTAGATGCAGTCCGTGTTGCCAGCCTGCACAAACCAGTAGTGAAGATGTCCTCGCTGCCAGCTAATTTCACCTTTAATTTTTACAGTGTTGCCAATAATCAGGACAATCAAGGTAATTTTATTTGTTTGAAAAAAAAGTTGAAATTTGGAGTTATTATTGTTATTTCTGTTACAGGAAGTCCACCCGCGTCTCCAAATGTTATGGATGACAACAAACTTCAAAATATGTATAAACCCGCAAGCCGCAATTCCGACAACTCGTCAAACATAAACTTACGACAAGCTTCACCTGAAGACAAAGTAGCTGTAGCTGATTTAAGCACCATGTCTCCATCTGTCATTACCACGTTTCTCGATGGAAACATCAACATCCTATCCCCTTCTGACTTGGATCCATCACCAGTAGAAGAGGAGAGTGTTGTGCCTCCTCCGTATCCAGCTGCTAACGAAGACCAAGACCAACCCAATGATCTCAACCGGTTCCCAAGCATAGAAGACATTACCGAAGAGGAAGAATGGGGTGCTTTACCGCCTTCCCCTTGCTCCTGGCGCCCTGACGACCAATCGCAATCCTCTGCTAAGAATACTAGCATGGAGGAATCGTCTGAATCGATAACGACATCGAGTTTTCTGGGTCTAAACAAAAACGATAGCGGTCTTCGAATTAATGGGCAGTTATTGTGGTCTTCGCTCAGCTCCGATTCCACCGAGGACACTGGTTCCGGTTCAGGAATTGGTTTACTTCCATTGGATGTGACTCGGACACGACAACAAGATGGTAGTTCAGATACATTACAAGGAGGAAACACTGACGATGGAGACGAAACGGAGGATGATCAAGTGTTGATCGTTGATCCACAACATTATACATTCATGTTGGTGAATCAAGCAGATACGGATAAATCATCGAGTCATGATTTATCTCAATCTAGTGAATGTCCTTGAGTTTGACTCAAATTTTTAAATGGACATTTAATTTCTTTTGGTTCACCAATAATTAATTAAAACTTCTTTTTTTTAATTACTAAGAATTTTCTTGCTGAAATAGACGACCTATGCGCCTGCCTGCTGTGCTTCAAGTTTTTTGTAAAATATAAAAATTCCTTCTCTCCTCAAGTGCCACTAACCAAAGTGATAATTCTAGGAAATACTTTGTTGTGTTATTTACCATAAAAAAGAAAAAGAATAAGAAAAAAAAGTCTATTTGTTTAGAAATAAGCTGCTCTTCTAGTCATAGACTGTTTCAAATTTTACCCAATAGGAATAATTATTGATTAATGAAATAATTAATGATTATTTATTAAGAGAATACCCGTGAATCTTTAAAAAGAAAAAATACTCCACTGTCGTCTTATTATACAATCTTAGGTGACCGAATTTCTTATTTTTACCTGATTGATCATTGTCCTATAAATTGTTTTTCTTACTCTACAAATCATCATCAATTATACAGTTTTGTTCAGAGATGTCACTGTGTTTTCTTTATTTATTTACATGTTTCTACATTTTGATTGAAAGTATCATGTTTGTTTTATAATTATTGATTTCTAGGTTTACAATTTATACGTTAACATTCATAAAAGTGAAATTATAGAGAAGGAATAAATATATATATGTATGCATACATATATATAGTACCTCTAGGCTTATAACATCACATGCCATTGGATGTAACTGGTACATAGATTTCATCATATATTACAACATGTTGGCGCCATTTTAACAGTGTTGTTCTCACTGATGGGAAAATGTAGCACCGTGCTACAGAATCAGCTTTGCTAAATTTTGCTTACACTATTTAACACATTTATAGCTCAAAATCGCTGATTTTGCGCTGATTTTACACTGATTCTATGCTAATTTGAAAAATGTTAGACAAAAAATTTTATAAAAATTTTAAAAAATTAAGATTACAGATTGTGATTCAGATTCAGCCATTGTTTTGGTTGTTTTTGTCAGGTCTTCACATGAAGCATAACTGTCACTGAGACACTGATTTAATAAAAATTTAGCTTAAAATCTACCTCAACCAGCATCCGGTTAGCAATTGCCTGCACAATTCTGCACAATCACAAAACAGGAAAAAATTCCTAATAAATTTATTTTTATTCTTTATTTATTTTGTTAAAATAAAGAATAAAAATAATGCTTATTAAATCAATTAAAACAATTCAGCAAAAAGTTAGCTCACATTAGTGCATTTTCATGCATTATTTTATCAGTTTTGGTCAGGTTCCCATTACTTCTCATTTAATTGCAGTGGGATTTTTAGTAATGCTGATTAGCAGTAGTGCCGCTGCCACAGTGGGCTACCACAGTGGGCTACCACAGTGGGCTACTTTTAGCACCAGTGGGGACAACACTGCATTTTAAAGGCAAACAAATTTAAATCGTGAATAAAAATGTTAATTTTTTTTTGGAGAATAATTTGTTTGTAAATTTGTACACTTTCATGTGCTAATGATTTAAGCTTGCTTGTCCTAAAAATGGAGCAAAATTTATATTTTAGAATTTATTGTGAATTCAAATTCGTCCAGCAAGTCGATTTTTCATCTAGTGCCACCTCTGGAAACTAAATATTCTGGTACATTTATAATTTATTATTTTTCAATCCTAATTAAAAATATCCTATTTACTAAAAATTTTTAAAATTATAATTCATTTTGTTATTATTCACACTAGATGGCATTAGGTTCAATATACAAAAACAACCTGTATATACTGTAATCAAATCTGATTTAAGATGGCGCTGTTTTCGATGTTAATTATGAAAAGAAAACGAAACCATATACTCTGACGAGATAAATTATAACAGCTTATTAGATGATTAAACTTTTATTTACTTGAAAATATACTCTTTACATTCGCTACTACTTCAACATTTTTATTATCTTTAGGCTTGTCAGGAAAACAAAATAAATCTTTAAGAAGAAGATATGATGACGGAATATTAACAGTATTCTTCTTTCCCTCTTCTTGATTCAAAGCACATGGTATCATAATTTTTAGGAAACTATAAAATGCCGATTGCATTTTGTCATTTTCTAAACAGTGACACACATGCCTGTAATAAGGATGACCGACGCAAGATATCTTCAAATTTTCTGGACTCATATGAGACATTCGGACAACTAATTTTTGAAGATGAAGAGTTTTGTTGACTTTTGCGGTAACAAGTAATTGGAAATTGGTAAATGAGAATGTAACTTTAGCTCTGACTCTTTTTGTAGGTCTAGTTTCGTTGAAGGATACTGCCATGCTTTGACAAGCTTTAAGTCCATCTATGGTTAGATCAGGGTTTCTTTGTAAGATATCTAGAATTTCTGGTAATTCTCCCAAGCATGAGAATTTTTCGGATAAATTTGCAGGTAAGCTTAAAGGTGCACTAAATTAAAAAAATATACACATACATACTTATATACTGTATACATATTGTATTGTAAGTATTTTATATTTACTATCTCACTTACTTTACATCTATGGCATAGGCCTTTGCAAAAAGTTCTGGGCATGAACAAGACACATTAAAGGATGGTATTAAAATTTCAAATGCATTGATTGCTGTTCCATCTTTTTTCCAAGTGACGCAGAAATGATCTGCTCGTTTTACATGCGCGTCTCCTATTGATAATTTGCAGGAATTGCATAAATCTGGTTTAGGTAAAACCATACGAGAACTGAAAAATCGAAAAAGGAAATAAAAAATTTATTTTGAAAAATTTTATTAGGGTGACATATGTCACAAGCACACGATAGATATAGAAAATGTTTTTGTATAATTTAAAAAATGTGAAATTTTCTAAGTTTCTTCAAGTAGATGAAATAAATGTTAGACTAGATTTTTCTTTCTTTAGCACAAAAACCAGAGAATAAGTGTTCAACTTACTGAAAAAAGTGCGTAATGCTGTGTGCAACACCACTCTTACATAGGAAGTTACACAATTGTGACATTTGTCACATTATCGGCACTTTGCTTTATGGTCACGAGGTACTGTCCTTAGAGGGTTAAGTATAAGAGCATTCGACCAGAATAGGTAAAGCCGCACTCAGTACTTAACATTAAGAGGCAGCAAATGTAATTCTAAATAACTAATGCTTTCATTGTAACTGTACATGGGGAAGAATTGACTGAGAAGAATAGACTTCGGGTGAATTTAACCTGGGAGAATAGACTTTGGGTGAATTTCCATTGGGTGAATTTACTGTGGATGATTTGGACCTGGGGTGAATTGACCTGTCATCGTCCATGGTGTTTTTGATATTTTATGTAACAATTATAAAACCTTGCTTGGATAGACTTTTAAACACAGATTTATGTTCTTTACATTTAACTAAAGTTATCTGTACCGTACAACAGTAAGCAGTCATATAACATCATAAAGTCACGTTTAATGTTATTTAATTTTTTGTTATTTTATTTTATTATTTTATTTTATTTTATCTTATTATTTTAGTTGAGCATGATATTGATTAGTGTTTGATACCCAACACTAACTATAATGGCTCGCATAAAGGTGAACTGTTGCTACGTAGCACAGAGAATGAGTTTGTATAAAACAGTGACTCATGAAAGTCTGTTTGTTTGCTAGTTTAGATCTTATCATTTAAATATAAAATCCCCCACGAATTAAGGAAATAAATTTCTTCTCCATTTAAGTCAATATTTTCTAATTAAATTTGACCTCGGAACTCTTTTAAGAAAAATAAAGACTTAGTACATAAAAATAACAAACATTTGAACATGAGTGTTTATCATTTATATTCAGAATTTTGTTTTGAACACTTATTAACAATGTTTAATTTCAATTTAATTCTCTGGTGGAACCCCATTTGGGAAACTTTAATCCACTACAGTGGGTCAAATGTTACTTTCTAAGATTTTAAGAAATCTAATATACTCTACAAATCAATAGTTACTAATTAGAGGCAAGTAAAAATGGCTTCCTAATTATTTATGAAAGTATCAACTTACGCTACTCTGAGATAAGATTCCAACATGGGTATTTTTTGATCGATATGTGGATCACACGTGTGACAATCTCTTAGGTCTTGATCTGTGTGTGTGGGATAAGTAATTAAGAATATAATCGAGCTGTAGTTATAGATACGAGTGCATAATGTTGCTGTTACGATTGTTTTCTGAGTTGACTGTTTCAATAGTAATTCCAACGATGATTAGAAATACTGCCACTGCTCCGAAACAAAGCAGGACCTTAAATGGGGTCTAGTTTGCCAAATATATATATTTAAATTAACATAAAATAATTTTAAAAGATAGAAATAATTATTATTTTTACTTACAACTTCGACGGCCATTTTGAAAATTAGAAAATTAGAGTATTATTTTGTGAGCTTAAATGCAAAACTTTGGGTATAGTAACGGTATATTTTCTTTTACACAAGAACAGGTGCATCTGGAGGAAATTGAAAACAAAAGACTGCTTACGTCAGTTCATGTGGTGATTAATTTGATAAAAGTTTAGTCATTGCCATTAAACTTGTGGGAGTTGATGCAATATGAGTTTAATAAAATTAAAGTAATGCTTAATTAAGGTTTATTATGATGTAAGTGATGGGTAAACATTAATGAAAGTTGATCAATTTAATTTGATTTATGTTTGAAAATATTAGTGGATTTCATAAATGGCGCATAAAGTTGTTTTGATGCTACAAGCACAGTTGAGTGAGCTCGAGGTCCTCTTGTCAATATATATAAAAAAATCGATTTTCTTTTTAGTTTTTATTTTTTTAAATTGTGTACAGTATATGAAAAGGGATTGTACAATATCCTGCTGAAAATATCCTGATTTTTTGCAATGTATTGCAAAATCTGTTTTTTTAATAAGCTGCGATGTTGCGATTATTTGCAATAGTGCGATTTTTGTGATAGTGATGGCATTTTTGCTATTGTAAAATGTAATTAATGATAAAATGTAATTATTGAACTAC
Source organism: Geophilus carpophagus (assembly GCA_034687075.1). Taxonomy (NCBI): domain Eukaryota; kingdom Metazoa; phylum Arthropoda; class Chilopoda; order Geophilomorpha; family Geophilidae; genus Geophilus; species Geophilus carpophagus. Next base: position 9,916 of record JAQFZN010001005.1, on the reverse strand, counting down.
ATTCAGTAACATTGCAAATCTTGCGATACTTCAATATCACAAAAACCGTGAATATGGCACATCCCTAATAAGCATATTTTTCAGGTTTTAAATGAATTCTAATTAAAATAAAACAATTTTTTTTATTAATTAAATAAAAAAATATATTTTCAGTTACAACGAACTTCTTGTGCGGTCCAGAGTTTGGAGCTCACATTGTGCTGTCACAGCTGTGGTGTAACGGAAAACTTTTAAAATAATTCATTACTATTTAATATAATGTAAAACATCATAAAGGTAAAAACACATTTCTAGATACAATAAATCTATTTTTAATATGACAAGTGGTGCCTTCATGGTTAAAGCATCCAGGAAAAAATCGAAATTCTATGAGCAAGCCACAATGACACGTAAACAACTTTTATCTTGATTCAAAATTCTTGAATAATTCAGATTATTGTGATTAGTAATTTCGTTACATGCACTACAATTTTTCATCTTAAAATTCAAAAAATATTGCATTAATCTTGCGCTTTAACATTTGATGAGTAAAATTCGACTTTAAAGATTAAACTAGCATAAAATATAACATGATTTTTACATTAAAAAATTGCAATCAATGCTGCTTTAGTGATAGTAAGATAATACAGGGGACCCCACAATAAAATTTCATGCAAATTGATTACACACAGTCTTAATATTAGACTTACAACTTATACTAACAATTCAACTTTTGATTCAAACAACTGTAATCATAAATACATCATTCTAGATTAGGATTTACTAAATTCGGATTTTATAAAATCGATGACTCAGCTTTCTTCAATATGGAACCGCTAAGGGCCAAATCAATCAGGATAAAAATAGTTTTTCTCATTATAAATCTTGCTGAACTATTTTAATAATTATAAACTTTACTCGAAAAAAATTGTGCAATAACACGTTTATCTTGCTTATTTCTTATTTTATTTTATAAAGAAATTAAATTTTCAAAAATAAAAATATTTACATCGATTTTTTTGTGTTAGATTTATGAATTTTCAAAGTCTACATTACGACCTTTGTTTTATTTTTCTCTCTCTTTCACCCCTTCAAAATATGATGGTACGTTCATTTCCCATAGTGGCACAACATTTTCAGAGATGTACTTTTAGTGGTTGACAGCAAATGAGGAAAAATGACTTCACAACACGAAATACTACTTCGACCAAACACGTGTTTTTATTTTTTTTTTCTTAACAAGTAATGTGAACTTACAAACATGCGAACACAAAAAAATCATTTGTTTTTCCATTTCCTTCCATAGTAAAGGTGTTCATCCTGGGAAATTAAATGGATAATTTTGTTATACAGAAACGTTAACCTAAAAACCTACTTCGCGTGTTGGTAATTCTGTAGAAGATTAAAAGATTAAAGGTTTAGGTTGAATTAAAATTTGTTTGCAATTAAAGTTTAGGTCTAATTTTATTTTTATGATTTTGATTATTATTTGCAAGTGGTAATGTAAGGTATCAAGTAACACCATCTAGTGTATACTTTTTATAATATGTTGGGTTTATTCCTTTGTTTACTCTTATTAAAGCTAGTAAACTCTGCCTATTTATCTTATAACAAGATTAAATTAATGTTTGAAATTTTTGTTTACTTGCGATTGCCTTTCAGACATGCAGAGCAGCAGAATGAAAGGTCACGAATAAAAGATGTGCATACGACAAGGGGATCTGTCTGAAATCTCCTGTTTGCACTACCAACATGGCCTGCTGCGTAGTACAGTGCCACCTTACTTCCAACCCACAACCAAGCGATAAAACTCGCATGACCGTGAAAGATAAATCAAAGTTCCATGATCTCCATGATTGCAGGTTTACCTCGAGCTAGGTATCAAAGATACGCTCTACCAGGAGGGCCTGATGAAGACGTGTTCTCGACGGTCAGAGGCAGTCGTGCAAGGTAACAGTATGTATCTCGTTCAAAGACCAAAAGCTGACTGTCCTTACGTGGAGAGGTGTGTCTAACATGGAGGCAGGGCCTCATTAGTTTGGGCTATAGTTTGTTTTTTAGTGACTGTTTGGGAGACTAATGATCAAAAAATTAGTGAGATACTAACAGATCTTTATAAGGTGAGGAATTTTTTTAATCCGGAACAACTCTAGAAGTGTAAACAAAAGATTTTTTAAAAAAGTAAACATTTGATTTCTTCTTGTAGTTGTTGATTTCCCATTGGGCTACTCTACAGTCCAAAGTCTCGAGTGGCCTATTTTTAAGAATGGCAATAAATTTTTTCTAGCATTGATGTGAAATTATTTTTTTTTAAATATCTAAATTTCCAAAAAAATTAACAAAAAGAATTTATTTTACATAAAATATTTTATTTTGATGAGTTTTGAAAAGTTGTTGGATAGTGATGCACAAATCTGAATTCGAAGCTCAGCTATTTTCATTGGAAGCTCATTTAAAATCATTTTATGTACTGTATTTACATTATTTAAGATACTTAATTTTTTTTTATTTCAGACAATAATAGTAATTATTATTAATACTTGTTAAAAACTTATAGCAATATTATACAACATATAAGATAACAATTTCTATTATAAACTATCTCTTATTAAAGGCATTGACATACATCTAGGCCCACCTCTTCCTCTAGAAAGTTCACTGGATGGAATTTCATGCACCACAATCCCATTTTCTCTAAGAAGTTTATTAGTTTGATGATTTCTGTTATACACAATAACTTCACCAGGAGCAATAGCTAAAGTATTAGCTCCATCACTCCACTGTTCTCTTTCACTATTAACTGGATCACTACCTCCACATTCAATTAATGTAACTTGACTATTCAAATGCCTCTCTAAAAGCTCTTTGACACTTCCACTTTCAAGTTGTATCTCAATTCCATGTTCAGCACTTTGATTTTTTGTCAACGAATAACAAGTAAAAGTCATATCATGACTTTTATAGATTGTAAAAGTATTGTAATCAATCTGAGTAAAGACAGTATCAAGATGCATATACGAACGAGTGTTTGGAATATCAAAAGCCAATATTGTTTGAAAGGTTGAGTTATTTTGGAACAGGAATTTAGCTATTTTTTCAATTGCTTCACTATCAGTTCTTTCAGAAATACCAATGGCCAATAATTCTTCGCTTAACACTAATATGTCACCTCCTTCTATATTGCTGTGCTCATTCCTTTCATACCATATGGGTACTTGACCATTATTGTATTCAGGATGGTGTTTGAAAACATATTCAGCAAAAATTGTTTCTCTTCTCCTTGTTTCAGTACTCATGTGATTAATTGAAACTCCATTGCCAATGCTTGAAAATGGATCTCTTGTAAACAATAAATTTGGTATTGGGTCACATATGAAGGGATAGTCACTGTCCACTAGGAAATTGAGTGATGGTAATTGTTCTTGAAGTTCATTCTTCTTGACTCCAGCTATCATTTTATCCACCATTTGTTTAGTTGGGAATTTTAAGAAATATTCAATTAGAATTTTCTTATCATTTTCAGATTTAATCCCACTCTCAATTATGAATTGATTTATAAACTCCATCTTTGTTTTATTCGAGGTACTGATTGCTTCTGAGACTAGATTTTCAATGTAAACTACTTCAACTCCTTTGTCTTGTAGAGTTTGAACAAATGCATCGTGTTCTTGTCTTGCCAATTTGAGATATGGTATGTCATCAAATAGTAGTTTTTTTAATAGATCTGGTGTTAAGTTTTCAAGCTCTTCACCAGGTCTGTGAAGTAACACCTTTCTGAGTCTTCCAATTTCAGAATAAACGTGGATACTGTTCTTGTGTTTTGTGAAAGTTTTACTATTAGGTTTTGTTGCACTTGATATTGATAGGTGTGAGTGCAAGTTTAGGAAACCCAAACCGAAAAAAAGTGCCACGTTGAATGTTAGGAAAGTGTTTTTAAGCTTCAGCTGAAAAGATAAAATTTTAAAAATTAACTACAAGTTGTAAAGATGTCAAGGTAGAGATTTATATTTAAAATATTCATTTCGAGATGGATCAAAGTTAGAAAGTTTCGGATAAATATTTAATGATAAATTAATTTTTTACTAAAAAAATATTATTTGAGTATATTATTAAAATCTCTTTTGTTATTAAAGCATAATCACTGAATGGAAAAAAATTAATGTTACAAGAGATAATTTTGTTATTGTGAGCTGTTATTGACAATTGGCGAGCCCGAGTGCTCAGTTGGATACTCATTCACTCACAAAAAAATTGATTTCCAGATTTCATTGATTATACAGATTTCACAGGGGTTAGAACGAATAATACTGTGTATTGGATTTATGTTACAGACAAAAGACCTATTTGTTTCAGCGAGCTATGGAAAAAAGCACAATTTTATAATTGTAGGTAAGAAATTTCTATATTACAATTAGATTTTTCGCTTTTGTCTTTTTTACTGTTTTTACAATATACACAATTTTTAAATAAAAACATTTTTATTAAAATAATTTCAATGTTAATAGCAAAAACTAATTAAATCGTTTTGATTTCAATTACAGTTTGTAGAAAAAATTTCAGCATCAAACTTAATAGTGAAACATGATAAGAAAACAAAAATGTTAAAATAAATTCACTTACAGAAAAATCCATTTTAGGCATGCAGTAGCTTGATGGTTGACAATGGTGTTGCTCTGACAAATGATCAGTAAAAATGATGCTTGTTGTTCAAATTAAATCCGAATATAAGCTTTCATTCAACTGTACTCTGACCACTAAGTTGGTTTTGACCTTTGGAATGTTGTCACTGTTTGAGCACATGTTCAGTGTACAATGAATTGAAATAGAAAATTTCTTAATAGATTTTCGTATCGAAAACTCGAAACCAAACAAACAAATTTGCAATCTTTATTTTTGGATAATTTTTTTATTTTTTATTTTTTATTTTTTATTTTTTATTTTTTATTTTTTATTTTTTATTTTTTATTTTTATTTTTTGTAATGTCTGTTTGGATCTTTGGACTTAAAATCGAGTTAAATTTCTTACCTGTATCATATTTCTGATCACCAGTTTAGAAACAGTCTGCTCATGAGCGGGTATAAATTGCAACTGAATGGAAAAGAAGTGGGAGGGAGACTGTTTTCACTTCTTCCTGTCAACTTTGTTTATCGATAGAACTTTGCCTTGATAAGTGAATGTTGTTTAATTCTCAAACAAGGGATGCGGGAGCAATGGCTTTATTTATTTACTTCAGAAAAAATTCCATGAGTGATTTTCCCTCATAGATTATCAGAGATTTTTGTTTTGTTATGTTCTGTAAATTTTTAAAATTAACTTAATTCTTTTATTGATATTTAATTTATAGGCTATTAATAATTTTTAAATGAGTTTAAAATAAAAATGCGGCCTTGACTCGATTTAACAAATGATCATTGGACTATAAATTGCTTAGACCTTTACACATTTGAAAATAATAAAAGTATCAAATACAAAATGATAATTTTTTGCTTTTTCTTAGTTTTACTAAATTAAAATTTTACATATCATATCGAGTTAACTATTACAAAGAAGAGTGTGTGTATCAGCTAATGTCATTGTGGAGGAATTGACTGTCTTTTAAACTGAAGTGATGTATTGTAAGTAGTACAAAATGATTGAAGGGAGTAAATTTTGTGATTAAATTTTGATGGTTGTTAAACCTGAAATTCTTTATTCTGGAAAGTGTAATAAATAACAGAAAAATGAAATTGTAATGTATTTTTAATTATACATTTTACAATTCACGTCATGTCGTGAACACATGGTTTAATCTGTCAATTTTCTCACGTCACCTCGTGCCACAGTCATGTTTTTTGTCAGACTTGGGCTTTCATTCATGCAGTTGTTATCAGAAAAATTATAAAATTTATTTAGGTAATGATCACAATTATTTTTTAAAGTGAAAAATAAGTTGTGTATTCTATTTAATTTACAAAAATAATTATTTTGACATGATAAAAATTAAAAAATCATTAAAACATCAGCATATACTCAGAAAAATGTGATTATTTTTAAAGTATCAAAGTATATTTAGTACATAAAATAAATTCGAAAAATTCCAAGCAGTACAGATTGCGTGGAAATAGTCGCAGTCAAATAAATTAGATAAATGAAGAAATATTTGTACTTGTATGAGAATTTCTAGTTAGATTATATTTTATTAAAGGCATTAACGTCTTTGTATCTTCTGAAACTGATATTTATTTGTTTGAGAAAATTGATTTTTGTAAAAACACTACAACTAATACAAAAATAAATCATTTTTTTAATTAACAAAAAACCACTCTTAAGAGGAATGAACGAAATTGCCGTTTTAATCATCATAAGAACATCATCGGATCAATATACCTTTCAAGTATTTTCAATACATACTTTTACTTATATTTATTTATTACTCAAGTTTCATGAGTATCTTCTTTCACTATCTTCAACTTGTGCTTATACTTTATTCATACAACCACAGACAAACTCTTATTGCGTGGAGATATTTAAATTTCCAGAATTTTAATTTATAATAAATATTAAATAATATATCACAAATTCAAAAGAAGATTCGCAATTGTTATCACCCTGTGAATCTGTAAATATGTAAATGAGTCGGTTTTTTCTAGTTTTTGGATTGCCAGCTTTAGAGTTGCGATCTATGATGCATATAGTACTACATGTGTAATAATTTAGTGTAGAAATGACACTTCGCCTGCAGTGCACACACGTGCATGCTTTTGGGGACCCTTTAGTCATATTCACATGGCAGTTTAAATGTGTATAGCTTAAAGAGGTAAAAGTTTTAGGTAAAACTTTGAGAAGTAAATAAAAAAAAGATTAATGAACGTCAATAAAATATGATGTATTACTACAGTGAGAAGAGATTAGAACCATCATTAGAGCTGTGCACGTTGTATGGATCGTACACTACACAAAAGCCTTTTGTAAAGGCGAAGCCATTCAGAGTTTAATATTAATGATATTTGTTGTATACCAACTTGAAAGACCTCGGTTTGTATTGCAAGCTGAAACGACGCAAATTTGAATGCAATTTTGCATAAGAACCCATTGAAATGAGAAAGATAGATTCTGGCATATAAAGGTTAAAAAAAGATTAATACAACTATAATTTGACATTTTAAATTGCACGCAGTAATAGAATTGAATCGAATAAAAAATTATGCTGTCACAATTATGTGTTGTTTTTTTTTCATTTTTGTCATAATAAAGAAAATTACATAACAGAATTCTAAGATAGTTTATGACACTGAAATATCGTACTTATCTCAAATTTCAAAATACCTATCTGTCAGAAAAGGGATCTCGAAACGACACAAATACGGAATTTTACTACTCCAAACAGATGTAACGATGGAATTTAATAAAAAACACAAACAAAAACGACGCTTTGATTTATAAATAAAAAATAATATTTCAATTAACTTTTAATTTAAAATTTAATTAGTTTTCACACACAGGATTTTTAAAACTTTGTCTAAATAAGCTTTTGCTTTGCTAGAGCCTGGAGTCATCTTTAAAAATAACCAACATCTTTATTGGAACATGATTTGTTAGAGTGGGACAGCTTTTCATTTTTTATCGTCTTCATATGCGGTATTTATTTCTGCTTGTTGATTTAGTAAATTGTGGTGCTCAAGTGTCAGTGTAGGAATTTATATCCCTTTTAGAGCTCCCTTCATGCCAGCCCTGGGTTCTGTGTTGTAATTTACTTATTGTACCGTATTTTTTATGAAATATTAAGTTACGGTACACAGAAAATTATATTAAGTTAAAATGTAATTATTTAATAAGGAAATGGATGTAGTTGTCATAATTGATATCAAGTTACAACAGAGTTAATATTAAATTATTTTAATTTTACAATTACCTGGAATTCCAAATTGGAAATTAATGTAACATTTATTGCAAATTCAGTTTCATTTTGCCTTGCAATCATTAATAATTTATGATTACAACCTACTTTAAATTAAACAGTATCTCATTTCACGCCATCTCTCTATAGTAAAATGATGGTTGAATTGGTGCTCATTCGAATATGAAATTATGATATATACGAAAAAATTAAATTAAAATTGAAAATTTAAAATAACTTACATAAAATGAAACTAAAACATGACTTGTTTATAATTGATTATAATTATTTATTCATTATTCTGTTTTTTAAGTATTATTTATTTTCAGTTGAAATTGGAAAATTGAAAATGAATAAGTGTGTCAAGTTGAGTTTCCTAAATACTGTAACCCTATTTCAGCTTTAAGGTCATTTTAAATTAAAGTAATATAATTTCCAATTAAAATGTGATTACTTTAACAAACTTAATTTGCTATGCTGCAAGTATCCTGCCCTTTGATGCTGTAGGTAAAAGACCAATTAAGCAACGGTCAGAATGTTTTTAATTTATTTAAATTAATTTTATTAGTTATAAACTTTAACAATTTGCAAGTTTTTTAAATTTAGCTTTATTTTTTACAATTTTTCCTTATTTTTTTCACAATTTTTCCTTATTTTTTTCACAATTTTTCCTTATTTTTTTTCACAATTTTTCCCTATGTTTTTCACAATTTTTTCCTATTTTTTTCACAATTTTTCCCTATTTTTTTCACAATTTTTCCCTATTTTTTTCACAAGTTTTCCATATTTTTTTTTACAATTTTTCATAACTTTTTACTATTTATCATAATTTTCACAAAACAAGAACAGGTCTTATTTTTTCTTTTTACATTTGTTTGTACTTATTTCAATTTCTACTTTTTTCCAGATCACATCTTAATTTTATATCATTTCATTGATTTTTCTAATTCTACTTACTCATAAAAATTTATAATTGAAGCAGCCAATTTTTGTCATGTGCAAAATATTCACAGCAGCTCTTTAGACTCAGCTCCAGGAAGAAATCTCTGATCAGATGGTCATCTATGGTCACCAATCAGTCATTGGCTAGTTACTTGTGTATGCTTAATTAAGCAAGAGTAGCTCTAACTGGTGTCATTCAGTGATGACTTCAATAAGAAGAATTTTAAAAACACCACACGATTTTATCAGTATCAACATATCTATTGTCTATTGATGCTATTTCTTGCATTTTTGTTTGCATATTTAGCCCTATTAGCCCAACGGTTAAGGTGGCACTGCTAAGGGGCCATCCATTTAGAAGGTCACACAAAAAATTGGGTTTTTTGGACCACCCACCACCCTTGTCACATTGTCACAAAGAAATTTAACTAACTCCCACCTATGTCACAGTCACGAAAAGTATTTTTAAATGCTATTATTTACCCAAAATATATCTAACTTCCTTTGCTTCCAATCAGCCTGATTCTTCCAGTCTTTGACTGCCTTTTGAGCATTTTCTGGAAATTCTGGTGATGATTTCAGTGACTTCCAGATCTTGAGAACCTCCAATTCACACACTGCATGAAACCTTCCTGTAATTGTCTTATAATAAGTACAATTTTAAATTAACATACAGTCTGTCATTGTACTAGTCAGCTACTATGGCATATGTTAATTTAAAAGTTAGTTGTGACAGTCACAGAGAGGTTGCACCACCCACCCACTCACGTCACAGTTTGTCACATATCTACTACACCCACCACCCACCACCCACCTATCATGTGTGGTTTTCATGTGCGCAGGCAGGAGACAAAGACGATAATTTTTAAACAAAGCGGGAAATATGTTTAAGCCATGCGATTAGGCTTTTAGCACAAACCCGCCCTTGTTCATTTTTATGTGGACCGATTTCCTTATTTAGGCTAGGATAGTCTGATAGGAAATGTGGGTAATTAAAGATGGCAACCTTAAATTACCATCACGGTTATCTTTTGCTTCAAACAGGGCTCGGAATGGAAAATTTCACGAACCGGAACAGAACTTAGAAATTTTTGTGAACTAAAACAAAATAAATAAAA
>JAQFZN010001004.1:0-19934 GCA_034687075.1 Geophilus carpophagus | reverse complement strand
GCAAAAATTTTCGAAAAAATTCGAGATATAGAACAATTCGACTTATAGAAGTTCGAGTTACGGAAGTTCGACTGTAAATATGTTTCCTAAATTACTTTTGTTGTGCGATAACCTCTTTCGTTGGGAAATAATTTTTTTTGTCGTGCAAAAGATTTCTGTGTCGTTCTATTCATTTTATTGACATTTCAAACATCTTTTTCGTTGTTAGTTAATCCTTTTTTGTTGTTAGTTTACTCTTTTTTGTCGTATTCATATAGTAATAACATAAGCTAAAAACACATGTAAAAAGAATTAATTTATACAGTAGAACCTCCATTATCTGGACCTTAATTGTGTGGATTTTCAATTATAATTTTTAAAAATAAGCAAATAATGTGATTCTGGCTGACTAATCAGTGATTGCTGTAAAAATATTTTTGTAGTTTAACCTGAAAGTAGTTACTATGGTATAAAAATATGTTAAAGTACAGGTTCTATATAATAAATTATTTAAAAATGTTATTTTTGATGTATTTGTCTAATAAATATGGCAAAGGTATGTATTTACATGAACTATTTATGCTCTTGATTATCTGGATTTTTTTGTTATCCGAATAATCTTAGCCCTCTTTAGTTGTGATAATCTAAGCTCCTTGAAGTATTGTTAAAAATGCAGTGTAAGGCATATTAATATTACCTACCTCCTTAACATTCAATATCTGAGAATGCATCCCAGTGTTAAGCAGGGTTACCTGTAATTTCTAAAATGTTTCGTATGTTAAAATTGACAAATACTGCATAGTAAGTGTCTGCTCTAAGAGTGAGATCTTGTTCATTACAAGTTTGACCCTAAGTTATTGGAGGGAGTTGTGCTTGTGACCGAGCGAGTGACCTTCCCTAGAGGCATTGGTCTTGCACACAGTCTTCTTCCTTTTACCTCGACTTGACACCTGCGTTAATTGAATAAAGTGCCGCTCACGCAATCTCCATGGAGTAGTCAGGCCAACTCTAGCGAAATCACTCGCAATTGCAAGATGAAAAAGTTCTTAGAGTGACTAGTACCGTTGGGAGAAAGCTTGCTGCTGTGAGTTCATCAATCGTGAAAACAAAACGAGTATAAATTTTATCAGTCGTGACTTGGTCCTTCAACGTGATAATCTCGTACTTTGATGAAAAAGAAAAGAGAAAAAAATGTAAAAATATATATCAAAATATATAAATGCATGTCGGTGTTGAAATTGCAAGACGACACATCTTTTCGTCTCAGTCACACTGATCGATTTAGAGGGGATCGCGAAGGATCGATAATTCAAAGTGAAAAGCCATTGAGGGGTTTAGAGCCGTTTTTGATTGGGTCAGAATTTCTTGTCTATGTCGCTCCCTTCCTTGGAGGGTGATGAGGCAAGCAAACACCTGCCAGGAGTTGTCTGTTGGGCTCTGTAATTGGAAAAAAGCGGCCCTTCTAGCTTCTTTTCCGCCCACCCAATTAACACACTGTCGCCATCTATCCTTATACAAGTGGTGACCAGTTAGAAATCGAGTATTTTATATAAAAAAATTAGGAAAGGTATAATTAGAATTTTATGCACAATTTTACGGTGTGGTTACAATAATGTAAGAAAGTTTATTTTTTTATTTTTTTTTCTTGTGGGTTTGATTGGTGTTTTGGTTAATGTTGTTTAATATAGCTTATATGAAGAGTTTGACGTTACAGATTTTGCGGTAGGCATTTTTCCGTTATAAAATTATAGTTAATTGAGAGCTTTTAACTTATAACCTCCTGATTATATTAATGTGCTCTAATTTTTGGGAAAAGTAATTTTCTCGACGTATTTAATAGTTTTAAGCATTTTAAGCCAAATAAAATATTCAGGATAATCCTGATTTGGCATGCTTTGATTGGTTAATTATTAAAAATAATTTATTGTAAACATATACTACGAGTTAAAATGATTGATAATCAGAATAACCATTAAAATGCCAAAGGAAAAATCTAGTTTACATTTTAAAAGATTTTTTTATTAGATAATAAATAACTTTCTAATTTCATAAAAATAAATTCTCAAAATTTTTAAATTCAAAAATTGATTTTTAAATTCAAAAAATGTTTTTTAAATTCAAAAATTGATTTTTAAATTTAAAAAATGTTTATTAAATTTAAAAATTGATTTTTTTTTATGCTCAAATTGTCTCGAAAAAGATCATTTTAACTCCCGACGATCCCAAAAATGACCTTTTTAACGCCCAAATATGCTCCAGAAAATGGACTTTTTTACCTCCTGAATCTTGCCCTATTTTGGGGTTTTTAGTCCCGGAAAATCCTTTCCCTACTTATAACTATTAAGAAAATCACCCTTAAATCACAAATAGTGGAGCCAATTACAGGCCTTTCTACTATTTACATCATGCATAAAAATTGCAAATGGTGACAGTTTTGACTTTTTGACATTCTGCCATTTGCAATTCTGTTTCAACCCACTTGTTTTGATGATCAGATGTGTAATCATGTGAGAGTTAAAGTATAACCTGAGTTTTATAATTCTAAGAAAAATGAGCAATCACTAACAAAACTATCACACTTTTCTGCTACACTAATTATAACCTAAATTAGTTTATAACTAACAGAAAAGTGTCTGCCACAAACTCTGTATTGAAGCTGGCTTGGAGGTAAATTTATTTCTATGCTAAATAAAATAAATTATAGGTTTGTTAATTGCAATAAAAATTACGACTTGTATTTGTAGAAAATTGGTAGAATCAGATTGAATTAAATTGATGATGGTTAAATGAAAAATGGTATATTTACTTTACTGATAAGAATAGAATATGTTAGTGGTTAAAGGTAAGTGCAGCGGGGTTTGTTTTGTTTCTTTGAATACATCTCCAAGCTGTGACTGCACTTGTATGAATAATTCAAGGGTTCATTTCGTTTGCCATTAGACATGTATATATTATTGTATGTAGTAGGTGGCAAGACGAGTTTTCGGGGGGAAAAGTGTTGCTTTAAATAATGCACATGTTCGAGTGGAAAAATTTAGTTCTTCTCGGACTTTTCTCATTTCCTTTTTGCCTTTCCTAGTGTCGTCAGGTGAGGAGAAATCCCTGACTCGACTGGGAATGGAGCTGGGCTTATAACAAAATTGGAATAAAGTGAAGGGATCAGATTTTTGGCTTTTTCAGAGTTTATATTTTACGAAGTAAATAATATACAAGGAAAATCAGCAACTCAACAGTGGCCACTGACTCTGACGGTTATATAAGGTATTTTTTTATTTGAAATTAAAAATCAAAATAGATGACAGTTGGAACTGACTCTTGATTTTGTTTTAGTTGATCATCTTTAAAGAATTATTGTACGCAATTTACTTTATGCACGACACTGGCATTTTGAAACGAGCATCTCTTGTAGTCAATAACCTTCTTACATGGCTGCCGGAATATGTGCACAATCTGATTTGTCAACACAGCTTCGGGTTATTCTCTCAACTTGATGAAGAAGACTGGATTTGTAGTAAGGGCGCGTACCATTCATAACCTTTTGCCTGCCTGTTTCTGTGGTTGCAAATGGCTTAATTAGCTTGGCTCTCGGGACTAGTTGTATTTCATGCAAAACTGATAAGAAGCAGTGGAATGAGGCTAAGGACATGCTCGAAGCGAAGTGATTGGAGGAATAGTAAATTGGCTACTACTTGAATGTAGTTTGTGTTCGACCAAAAATTTCTTTTCAATGAGTTTGTAAAAAATAGGGATTGAAATGCGACTATGATCTTGTGTTAGATACAGTTGACTTTATAAACGTGGGCTAGACAGCTCTGTAAACACTGTCTAAAACCTGGACAAAGTTAGTGATTTATGCCTTGGAGGCATGTTTATGGCTGGCCAGAGATGCTCAATGTTTGTGTAGAGATTAGTTAGTAAGTTGGATGTTTTATTTCCTGGTATTTCAATTCAATTTACTGGTGGTTTGATTAATATACTGTCTGGTTAAAGGGGAGCTATAGCCCATTGAGATTTTCTTTCAATTCTTTCCTGAATTGAAATTATGAAATTACCATACATGAATTAAAAGCTATTTATACAGTATAATTAGTAGGGAAAAGATTTTCCGGGACTAAAAACTCCTAAAATCGGGCGGGATTCGGGAGGCAAAACAGCCCATTTTCGGGAGCATAATCAGGCATTAAAAAGGTCATTTTTGGGATTATTGGGAGTTAAAAGGTTATTTTCGGGACAATCAGGCATAAAAAAAATAAATTTTTGAATTTAAACATTTTGACAAATTTTTTTAATGAAATTAGAAAGTTTATTTATTATCTAATAAAAAATTATTTATTTAAAAAATTATTATTTAAAATGTAAACTAGATTTGGCATTTCAATGGTTATTCTGAATACTAATTATTTTAACTCAAAGTATATGTTTATATCAGTTATTTTGAATAATTAACTCGATTTGGCATGATTTGATTGGTTAAAATTTATAAATGCTGTTATTTAACATTATTTATAAATTTTTAACCAATCAAATCATGCCAAATTGGGAAAATTCGGGGCTAAGAGGTCAAATTGGGATTATCCCGAATTTTTTGTATGGTTTATAATGCTTAAAATTGTTAAATACATCAAGAAAATCGTTTTTTCCGAAAATTAGAGCACTTTAATGTAATTGAGAAGGTCCCGGATATTCTTTTTCCTAATAATTAGTTAAAATTGATTAAGTTCATCTCCAGCTAACATGAAAAATGAATTAATTTGTTTATCTTTCTTATGGTTTAAGACATTTTTAATCACTTGTTTTGTATTTTCAGTGTAAGATACTTTACGTTGCATATGCCACATGCTTGACCAAGAGCTCGTCTGTCTATAAGCTGACTCTTAGTTCAATAGTAGAAAATGTAAAAAGTATATGACTTGGCCAAACCTGGTCTATAATTTGTGACCTGTCTAATGTATTGATAATGCAGCATTTTCAAAACAATTTTCGGATTTTATTGGACAGAATGCTGTTTTATGCATCCCAAATTTAAAATTTGGTTAAATAGCATTGCCACTTTAGGCTAGTTTTGTTACGTCAAGTCACATTCATTCTTATTGCATATTAATTATTGATAATTTATCATGCTGTTCATAAGCTTGTGACTTCCTATTTTTTGCCAACAAATTTTTCTAAAAAAAACTTCAGCTTTGGAACGATTATGTACGGTAGTTCTTAATACTTGTAGCCATGTTATAAATATATAACTATGGTCCGCGACAAAATGATAAGTGCATCCTAAAATTGCACCATTTCTCTGCAATGCTTGCACCTAGAGATCTGAATAAATAAAATAAAAAAAAATTGTTTATCAATTGCATCAAAATTTTAGTATATTGCTTTTACACCAATTAACCACATATTAAATTTTCAGATCTCTAGATGCAGCGCAATTTTAAGGTGCACTTATAATTTAGTTGTGGTCTGTATAAGCTGGAAGTTTAAAGTATCTTGTACAACTGTTGGGATCAGTATTTTAGAAAACAAGTTTAAAATTCACTAAAATGAAGTCCAAATTAAAATTAACTGAACAACAGAACCTAGCAAGCCTCAACTTAACAAAAAATAAAATTACACCCGCAAAATGTGGTAAAAAGTGTTTTCTACTGATAACATTGTAATTGCATTTGGTCCTATAATAGGTGAAAATTAATAGAAAATTTAGCATGTAAAGGCCTCAATACATGCTTCAAAGTAAAAAAAGGTTAGAAAATGAAAAAATTGATGTAAATTGATTAACTTTCACAAGCTCATATGAATTCACTTAAAATTATGGCGCATTTAAAGTCAGATTGTAAATGGAAAAGGTACATGAACTTAAAGTGGCAATCTATGGTATATGGGAGTCACTAAGTTCTTAAGTATGAAACATCTCTAAATCAAAATTTACTTTTGAATGAATTGGCATTAAATTTAGGTGAAGAAGCTACCTCATCAACGACAGAATTTTAGCAAAACATTTTGGCTCCATTAAAAAGAAAAAAGAAAGATAAAAACAGTTGTTTAATATAATGTGAATCAATTACATGCACAAGCTACAAATAAATTTGAACGATAACACTAATGCTAAAAGTGTATTGTTCCAATTGTAGTGTACAGGCCATCTAATATGAATAATATTTGGTTAGTTTGAATTTTTTATTACCTTACTTGTCAGTACATGAATTATTAGCTTTGTTGATAAGGTGGAAGTAGATTACTTTATCCAGACAAGTACATAATAAACTTAGGTCTAAAAGTGAACTTGTTGAACTAATTTGTTAATGTGAGAAAAATAGTATTGTACTTCCTTGCTGTTAGTTTATCATTGCTTTCACATTTGTTCATAAGTTTTCTATTTTATTATTTTATCAATTTTGGCTTAATCCCACATGTTATCTCCCTTACATTATTAAAGACCTTCTCCATCTTCTCCTTAAGATCATTATCTGAACTTGAGGAGAAGATCGAAAAGACCTTCAACAATAAGATAAAGGGGAATACATGTGGATTAAACCAAAACAAATAAAATAATAGCTGCATTCAATTTATTTAAGAAAAACTTAAGTTTGCTTAAATGATTAAAGCGAAGTCAAATAAGACAAAAAAGATGCTTATTATTGAATGCTTTTAAATGTGTTGGATTTAATTCTTTTGTTATAACTAAAATAATGAATTGTTGTACTCAAGCATGCCCAATCACTTCAGTTTGTCTTAACAACAATACTTTTTGACAAATAAGTAAGAAATGTGTGGCTTAAATTTAAGTCAAATTTAAGTCATATTTTGCTTAAATAATGACGCAAAAAACTTCATTTCCTGCAACAAATTAAATTTAAGCAACTTAAGCAACCTTAGACAATTTGGCTTAAATAAATTGAATGCACCTTATGAAACAGAAACTTTGAATAACTTTTGGTTACTTATAGTTGAGATGATAAAACAGAAGCAGTTTACATTGAAATTTTCTTTTTAATTAAGGATCACGTAGATTATATTTATTGTCTGTTGGAAAGATTGTAATTGAGGTTAGTAAATTTTAGATTGGCACACTGCCTGACGTATTTTTTGGCCGTTGCTTCAATTAGAAAAGGAGGTCCAATTACCACTCATAACAACTCCGCAGACAAGTGGCACTAATGCTACTAAAGGGGACTGGGGGTATAGTGCAGTGGAGATGGAGGCAAAGATTTGGAAAAAGAGGAGACTTTTAATTATACAACGCTGTTTGGAGTTGCAGTTGGCAACTGTGTGTGCTAATTATAAAAGGAGGTCCAATTTGTGTTTATAAGTTTGAAGTTGTTGAATATAAGAGGAGTTTTCACTTTATAACATTGTGCACAAACAGTTTAGGAGTGGAAATGGTATGGGTTAGTGTGGTTTGTTGTTATTCGCTGAATGGTTTTCATTCTAGTGTTGGTGCAACGGTTGTGAAAATGAGAGATAAAAATTAAATGGATGCAATTTTCGCATCCGCGAATATAATTTTTTTCTTTTTCAATTTCTATTTTGATGCGTGAGGAGGAATCGTCAAATGGAGCGAGGTCTGAAATTATTTTTACCACTAGATTACTTTCTAAGTAATTGAAGCAAAAAAATTCTGTGGACACGAGAGGGCCAGCAATCGCATCACAATCATCATCCGAAGGCTCCTTTTTTTCCTGACGTAATTAGAGTGCTGTTCTCTGATGACGATAAGATTTTTTGTATTTACTTTTTTCATAAAAATAAAAAAGGGAATGTAATAAAATAAAAAAATTGTATATTTATTGATTTCTATTTTGAGTGACAGGAACGAGCAAAGTAGAAAAAAAATTCCCATCATCTGACTGTCTGGATGCACCTGGTGCCGTTAGAGCCTCATCAATTTACCTGCGTGCTGGAGACCCCTAGAGGGTAGACACACGATGTGATGTAAATTGAGTCGATCTATGACGATCTGATT
Organism: Geophilus carpophagus; assembly: GCA_034687075.1. Lineage (NCBI taxonomy): Eukaryota > Metazoa > Arthropoda > Chilopoda > Geophilomorpha > Geophilidae > Geophilus > Geophilus carpophagus. The sequence goes on along the minus strand of JAQFZN010001004.1, from coordinate 11,998 downwards.
GGATGCAAATCCATTCTTTATTTCCTCGTGTCACTTGACGGGAAAGGGGAGCATGCAATTGCGTCGATATACTATTTAAAGGATTAAAAATGCTATAAAATGGAAATGACGATGCAAGAAGGGGAGCTGATGAAGGTATTTAATTTGCAAGTGTTGTTGGATACTGTCATTTGATTGGTTATTTCCATTTTCATCAGAAACGGATTACTAGCTGTATTCATTGTGACGAGGTTTGAAATTTATGAGCATTTTTCAGCTCTTTGTAAATGGCTTGGTCTATCCGTTATGCAAATGAATAAATTAGGATATTGGTTGTCATTTTACCTATCTGGGTGGAGTTTTCTCTTATCTATCTTCCTCCCGTTCCTCTTTTGCTTTTGCCTAAGCCCGCAGCGAATGAAAATGATGATCTGGTTGGAATGGGGTGACTTTAATCTCTCTTCTCACTTTCAGGTTGACACCTTTCTCTCGTAGAATTCGAATTATTCGATTGAAAATGGCTGATGTGTTTGTAATTGTAAATCAGGATTTTTTTTAAGAAGAATATTTGCTTTTCTGACAACGAATTTAAACCAGCATTTTGTTAGGGAATTTAAGTTTGTGAATAATAAATAAATTAAATTTTTAATTTAGTAATTGTATTGTAATTTTCTCTTTTGAAATTATAAAAGCATTTCTGGTTTAAGCTGTTTAAATTTGAAAAGCATTTCCATTTATAAATAATTCCGCAATTTGAAGATTTAGTATTAAGTAATAAAGAATAACTCAATTTTTATTGTGTTTTTTGTTAATATTTTTTGTGCATTGTGTTTGATGTTTATTGTGTGAAGAAGAGAAAAATGTAAGGTGAGAAAATCCAAATGTAGTTTTCGAGCTTTGTATTGAGTTTGAAGATGATATTCGAAAATATCGATAAAAGAATCTCAAAAATAAACTCACAAGGCACTGGAAATATGAAAAAAACTACCTTTTTTATTACGTTTATTTTTATTTTACTTTTATAGAACGAACCAGGTTTGAAGTTAATTGAAGTAACTCGTCCCTTCGGTCTTTTCAATTTTTTTCGAATGAGTTTGTTTTAACAGGCTTTTTTGTTAAGTGGATTCTTCCCTTTTTCAGAATGGAAAAATCGTTTTTTCTTCTTAATCTGGTAAAATATTCATTAGGTAGTATTTTATATAATGCAGTACGGTATATAAAACAGTATTTGTATTGAAATATGTTCGGTTTGGCGTCGTTATGGCAACGTCTGTATGTAATGTGGATTAGCTGACAAAGACAGATGGCCAGGTTGATGCTGCGTCGGAGCGGAAGTGAGAGAAAGTAGACACGAACTGGGTCCTCCTTGCGTTACTTTTATTAATTTGCTGATTTATTGAAAGAGAATCTTTGTTTGGTTAAAAATGCATGGCGCCGTCATGTTGTAATGAAAAAACAGTGAAAAAGTATCAACAAACAATAGGTTTTGGTTTTATCTCATCTTCATTTCAAAGCACGCAAATCTGACTCTTCCTTGCCGCGATTTGTTTCACATGGTCGGCTAATGAAAAGTCGGGCTTCCGTGCTTTTAAAAAATGATGAAATGTGTGTATTTTCTTATCAGATTTGATGATGAAGTGTGTTCAATTTGCAATTATTTTATATCGTTAATTTTACAAGCCCCTTTGGCACTTTTTTTAAATGTAGGCGTGTAAGATGGTTTATAGGTCAACCAGATGTGAAATTGGTTTTGCTTCTATAGAGGAGTCAATTAGAATTATTTTAATTAGTCAAGTCATAACAGGTCTCTCAAGTATAGAAAGAAATGAGGGAAAATTGTAATTACAAGCGTTCTCAATGGGGAGGCCGAAGTGTCTGAAATATTAATGTGTAGAACGCTCTAAAAAATGTCTTTCTTGTCCCTCGAGTTTACGTTTGTCTTTCTTTTTTTATTTTACGTGCCCTTAATTTTTTTTATTCACTCTGGTCGATTATTCGATTGGAAGAGTTTCTATTAAAGTGCGATGTGAATAAAAAATAGCGAGGGACGGCGAGATTAAAAATTTGAAATTGTAATTTACACCTGGGTAAAGAAGGATCGTGAAAATGGCGAGAAAGTTTTTTCTGGATTTTTGTTTCTTTTATAAAATGAATTTCCTAATTTTCGATTGAGTGAGTATATAAACATTTTGAAACTTGTCAAATGAAGAGTTTGTGTTTGCATACTTATAATAAAAATATTAATAATGTATTTTCATCATTTGGATTTATTTTTGAAATGAATAGATGACCTGCGGTCAGTAGTGAGTTTGCGCAAGTGCATTTTCAAGTTATAGTTATAAAGTTATGTTCTTATAACTGGTTATAAGCATAGAAATAATCTAGAATGTAAGGTTTTCTACACTAAAGTTATGAACAGTGCAACTAATCAGGAAGTTTACCACTAATGACATCACCAGCCTGAAATAAAACCTTTGGGTATTTTTAAAATGGCAGTGCCATACACTTAGATCAGTAGTGTTTACATGCAACATTTATTCCTTGTTGGACTAAATATTTCTGCTACAGTTGTTAGGTAAATTATATTTAACTATTCCAAACCCAAGGTTTTTATTCTCAAAAATTTGTTTTAAACAGTATACACATTGCCGTGCGGCATGTAAATAAGTGGGTATTACTAAAAACTGAATATCAAGGTGTTCCTCAACTTCTCTCAAACCTGCAATTAGGCATTACCTAAATTCAGGGTTGTTTCTAGGTGTTTTGCCACCCTAGGCGAGAATTGAAAAATGCCGTCCCCTCTCTCTTGCTACCATCACTCTCTGAAAACAATTGGATGTTTTAAGTTTTTCTCTATTTCATTTTTTCTCTCCTAATTTGCTTTAATTTTTGTTTTTGCTGTTTGATTTCAAATTAAAATTTCTTCTCCCCTTATGCCGCCCTAGGCAGCCACGTAGTCTTGCCTAATGGTAGAAAGGGGCTCTGCCTAAATTTTAGTGTAATGAAAAACTAGAGATGGTGCAAGCAGAGAAAAAAAAATAGAAGTTACACTACATCTTGTGATTATAAATATATAATTTATAAAGGAAAACTATTACACAAACTCACTAGTGTGAGATTTGTTAAAAAAAGTGATGCAGAGTACAATAGTAATTGGTGTTCTGACACATAATCCCTCATTAACAGTTTGAAAACATGATAAATATACAGCGCCATTTCAGACTCTTTCCTAACTATTCCCGACAAGAGAAGAGGAAGAGAAAATCAATACAATTCTCTAGTAATGAGTCCCAATATCAATATTTGATGGAGGCTTATGCCCTATCGCCCTCTTGCGTCCTTTCTTTATTCATGCTGCAGTCGTAACGGATTTTGTATGATGCAGGAAATGTCGGTATTAATTATTTTCATCTGAGACTCGAATTTTATTGTGCAAAGAAGTAAGAATAAAAAAAATTGCTGTGATATGATGAACTTTGTCGAATTCAACCACAGTATTTAATTATTTTTACTTTAATTGTACAAGTGGACAATAATGGGTGCATGTGTAAAAGAAATGTGCTAAGTTTTATGATTACACCACAGCGAGTGAATCAAGGATTGCATTTATTGAGTTGTTGTTGTAGGTTTTTGGGGTGCTCATAAATGTGGCTGTAGAGTTTCATCAAGGAAAACGAATTGGGAGTCTGGCTCGAATCCAGATCTGTATACGACGCAACAAGAGCAAATCGGTATCGACAAGTTGTTTACAGCTTCATGCTTATATTCTATTGAAAGGATTACATATAGAAAGCTGAGCTTAAAACAAGGTTTTATGCATTTTTCTCTTTGAACATGTTTAATCCAAGTGATGGTGCATGACAGTTACCGCTGCGGGTCATCAAACATTGGCGACGGATCGACATTCGGGTGAACTGAGGTGGCAGAAATGTTGTCCATTGGCCTGTAACCCAACCATAAGAAGGTCGTAAAAAATAACGAACACCACTTGGATTAACCGGAATTGGAAATTGAAATATTAAACCACGGCTTGTTGTTTTTTTATATTTTTATATATTATATTTTTATTTTTATTTATTATAATTTAAAATATTGTTTTGTGAAAAAATTGTATCAAAAATACCTAAAAAGACCTGAAAACCCAAGTTCGTCTTATACATGGATACTTATTTTTTAAATTATTAATATATATAAAAATTTCAAATTACAATATTTATTAGTATTTATTTAAACAAAGCTTCCCAGACTTCTCCATGGTTTTTAGGGTCAAAAATCCACTGCGTCCTATGCACGGTATCGTCCTATATGTGGGTATTGACGGTAATAAAATATGGAATTAGTGAAATTAAATATGCAATTGGTTTTTACCGTTATTTAAATGAGTTTCAATAAATCATTTGGTTTTATATTGAGACCGTGCGAGGTAAGAGTGAAATTAAACGTGACAGTAAATTGTTTTTGATAAGCGATCTGGGAAAATGAATCGAGTTTTAAACTGTTTCAATCTACATGTTCTCCTTGATACATTTTTTTTCGAATTTGGTTAGACATGTACTTTGCCATCCGAATTTTGTATTCCTAAAGAACGCAAGTTTGTTGAAGGAATAGAGGTGAGATGTTAGTTTATTTTTATTTAGTGAGATTGTGATTACATTTTGGAAACACAATAGTTAGGAATCGATGTCTCTCTTTATCTGAGATGATGTCAACATGAATACAGCTGTTATTGGAGACAAAACCATCGTTGGATAGATACTGCTTTAAGGCACGGTGTCTGATCATCGATGAAGGCCAATCGATTTGTTGCTTGGTATGAGAACAAATCTCTCGATAAACACAAAAATAAAAATGAAAAAATATGGATTTTTTATTTAATTTTTTTAATTCAGAAAACTTTTATTTTTATTTTTATTTTTTGCTTATTTTAGGATTTTTGTTCATTCAGTTGTGGAAAAAACGAGTGTTTAGGGAGTCGTTTGGATTTGTGTCGGTGTCATTTTTTACGAGGTTTGTTCAAATAATGTTAGCATGGTTTTTGTTACTTTCTCTTTATTCTTTTTTGTTTTTAGTGTACATTTTATGTAGTGATGGTGGCTTTTTGATGGCACAGACTTTACTTCTTAGACTAAACAGTAGGACCCATGAAATCAGCAAGGAGGAAATTGTCTCTGGGTTGGAACTAGTCGGCTGTGTTCTTTGCTCGCCTTTCTATTTTTTTCTCTCTGCTCAATCCACCCTGGCCACATTCATCCAATCTGAGTACGAGTGAATTGACGCGCGCGAAGCACACGAGCTCGAGGGAATATGGAGTGGGAAAGGGAAGACACTTCTCATTTGCATACCCGTCTCTCCTCTCTTCAGAAAAGGGGAGTCTATAAAATTAAATGTCGCCTAATTTGTAGAAATTAATTTCCATCCGCGGATGATGGAGACCTCGTTTTGATCTCTGTGTTGCCTTTTCGGCCTATTTATTCAAGGATCCATTGGATGGTACGCGCTTTGATGGCTTTAAATGAACTCGGGCTACTATTCATCGCGAGCCAACGGTGCATATTTTCATCTAGGATTTATTTTATATGCATTTTGCTTCGTTGTGGAAATGTGGAGGTTGTCTTGTTTTGTTAGCGTCGGGTCGTTTGTCACCACCGTTGCAGATGCCGTTGGACATTAATAACTGGAATAGTTGTAGTAGCGTGTAAGAGGAGGTAAAGAAAATGTATTTTTAGCTGAGAAGAGACGTGCACGAAATGCTTTTTTTTCCTCCTCCCATCTTTTCCACTTTCGCTGATGGTGAAGATGAAAGATGTTACTGACGGTGGCATCAGAGGTCACCACTTGCGATATTTTTCTTTTCATTTTAAGCCGAAACTTGAAATTCTAATATGAAAAGACCAGTTGATCGGTTTTTTTTAGTGGGTAAGTTGATTGACAGTGTTTACACATTGTTTCCCTCGCCTATCTTTCGTTGTCAGTCATCGAACGGTTTCTTGATTGCCTTCATGACTGATTGGCTTCCAGCAGGCGTAGCGCGTGCTTGCTTCTCTCGCCTCATCCTCCCTCGACACCTCAGCTTCGTTTTTCCTCTCGCTTGATCTTTTTGGAGAAGGGGTTGGCAGTCGACTGGAAAACAAAGACGACTCACACACAAATACTTTTTCTTTTTATCTACCAACGGTTTAACCCATTGACAATATTTGTTATGGGCAATGGTGACTTTAGTTTTATTTTATTTTTGTTGTTTGTTCTTAAAATAGGATGTCTTTAATTGCCCGAAACGTCATTACGGAGGAAAAACACCTGTGCCGTTGGTGTAGTCAATGAAAAAAAAGGATAATGCAAGTGGAAAAGTATAATTGTGCTGCAAGGGAAATTGTTTGATATTAATTAGTGTGATTATTTGGTGATATTGATCAGCAAATTAATTTTAATGTATAAAAGTGTTGTTTTATAAAAGTGTTTCTAAAAAGAAGCTAAAGATGAAACAATTTAAGTGAGAAACACAAAAGTGACCAATTGGAGTATGTTAAAAAGACATTTATTGGCAAAAGAATGGGAGTGGGTAGTTCTGGTGGTTTTTATTATTATTTTCATGATTAAAGGAAGGAAGGGAGAAAAAGTTTTATCTCACTGCCAGATACTAGATGGAAGATCACTCATGGTTTGGGCAGCTTTTCTATGGAAAGGAAAGAAACCTATTGCATTCATCAATAGTAGCATAAAGTCTGAAAATTATCAGCTGAAAGAAAATACACTTTGATGCAAAACAATGCAGCTAGCCAAATCGAGGTTAATGCTGGGGAGGAAGGGCCCGAATAAATGAAAAACAGGGATAATCCAAAATTTAACTAATTTCTATATAATTAATAATTAGTTTTAATACAAATAAACAATTTAATCATATTGAGGTGATTAGGAACTCAAATGTTGATTAATGGCAAGAATATAAAATTGATTGGGCAAATTAGAAATTGTGAACAATTAAAAATGTATATTTTAGTGTTTGTTTTATAATCCAAATTATTGGAGATAATTTTTGACAGCATGGATAATCCACAACCAGATTATCAAGAGTATTTGACTAGCTAGCAAATTCTCCAGATCCAAACCAAATAGAGAATTTAAAGGTATACTTATAAAGAATGCATTTTTGTATAATTCATTTAATGAGCTAAAATTGTTAATTCAAAAAGCTTTCTACTATGTTGATATTGAAATTGTCACAAAAATGTTACTGGATGAAATAGCATCAAAAAAGAGCAATTGATTTGTTTGTTTATGAATGTTACACAAATTGCTACAGTTAGCAGCAAATATAATATAATATAATATAACAGTGTTTGTAACTAAGTTGGTCCAGATAAGGACTGACAACATTTTCTTTAGTTGTATGGATTTTTACTTTTGAATCAAGTGCAGACATTGAAAAAAAAATTTCATATGGCATTTTCTCTACCTGGGGAATGTGTGAAGGGTCGAAATGCGTTGGAGGAAAAATTGAAATTATTAGATGTGTGAACCTCGAGTGGAGTGGAATGCCAATTGAGATGCGGCTCCAATTCAATTGGTGTCTGAGGGAGTTGGCGCAAATTAAAGAAAATTCCCCCTCCCCACTACCAATCAGGATGCAGTTCCATGTCTCAAGCTTTCGCTCGTCCCAAGAGACAAATTTCTTTTTTCTACTCTTTTTGTTTCGACTTTGTTGAAAAAGCAGGTGTGGAGAATCTGTTAATTCACTCGACAAACAAAGACAGTAAGGTCTGTATTCTTATAGCATTACTTCACTTCATTTTCCAAAATATATTTTTTTGCTTCTTTACTCAATTGGCTTTTTTTTTTTAGTTCATGTCTATTTTAATTGACTTGGAGAAGCTCGTTTGTAATTAAGTAGTCTTCTTTCTATTTTTCTATTTTTTTTATTGCCTCATTATGAGTGTCTGAACATGTGTTTTTTTTATTCGAACATGCTCATTTGTAGTATTCAAAACTTACAGAAAATTAGATTTCTGTGTTGGTATTCATAAAGCTATTTTCTGCATAAGAAATATTTTAGTAAAGAATGATATTTATAAAACTTTCTGTAAGGGATTTCATAGGAAAAATCCTAAGCAATAACTGTAAACCACTTAAAAATTTTTATAAACTTTTATAATGGTTTTCTTAAGATATTTTTATGAATCTAAAAATGTTTTGTGACTTTAAGTATACTAGAGGAAAAGTTTTCAGTGCTTTACACTAGAAAAAATGATAAATGTATTGCTGTTTTAGATTTGGATTTGGATCCAGTTGTTGGGATGGATCCTCTTCCACAGCTTGGTGTTGATTTATCCCCTGAAGATTGGAAATCAGTTGGATTGCTGGATAAGATTTGCACGTTGCATTGTGGGTCATTTTCAAGTTAAACAAATACAGCAGAACTTTAAATCTATGTTACTTGAAAATAATTTGTTATCTCCTTCCAGAACAATAAAATCCAAAAAATTAAGCTTTATATACTTTTTAGGTCTATATATAATTGCCACCTGTGATTAGTCACTATTTCCACTATCATAAGTATGATGACGGATAACAGAAACTGTCGGTTAATCAAAGTTCTACTGTAGTCGCATTAGCATTTCTTGAACTGATTCCAAAGCAAGTGAGAAAAAAAGCTGTAATTTATTCAGATAGTGATCAAACAGCAATCCCATTTGCATTTGTATTAATAATTGAAGATGTTCTTGCTTCAATAGAATACCTTGTGCCATTTTGAAATTCAAGATTAACCTTGATCAAATCTGCCTTCTGGTATGAACTCTTTGAAATCTGGGTCACCAGAAATGAAATCCATTTCGTATCTTGTCTTGTATGAGATCCACTACACCAATATCTGCAGCATGAATGGGGTATTATATACTGTGGTTTTTAATTTTACCACTACCTCAGAATTCTATCGGACTATGGGATGCAGGTTTTTATAATACCACTCTTTTGAAATATATTTTTGTGGCATAATCAATTTCTATCCACATAGTTGGTTGATATGTACTGTGCATAAGGGAATTGAATAAAATGGACTAGTCATCATTTAATAAAATATAATACAGTATTTCTTTGTAAATTTTTGGAAAATACAATTTGTTTCAATTTACTTAATTATTATTTATTATATTTATAGGATGGTTCCAAAGGCTACCTGGATGGTTTAGCTGTTACATATGCAGAAACATTTAAAACACATTATCAAGATGTGGTTGAACATTTGGAAAGTTTAAGAAGAAAGGAGATTGAAGCTGCAATGGTAAGCATTTCAGGGTGAAACTTATCAGGGAGTATTAAAATAGTAACATTTGAGAAGTGATTTAATATAGTTACAAAATTTAATTAATGTAGATTTACTGTAATATTTAGCTACTCAGGTTGATATATTTATATCTGCTAAGACAGTGGTCTTCGAACTTCGGTATCACACAGAAATCTTTTTCAAGATAAAATTATCTATGGAAACCCTATGTTAAAAATTTAATTTTATTAATTATATTCATTAACATAAACATAAAATAATAATTAGTTTAATTAAATTAAAATTTTTTTGGAACTCGGTTTGAATACCACTATGCTAAAGAATAAATTTGACTTTCTTATAAGATTCAGTTTGTTATTGAACTTCTAATTTAGATAAAATCACTTTTTGAATGCAAGTTGAGAATTTCTGAATCTTTGTGGTAAGCATATGGGAGATTTGGGGGAAATAAATACCGCCGTATAGTGTAGTGATCAGATGTTGAAAATTGTATGATGTATGGGACAACATCCTCTGACTCTAAAATGAGATTGATATTTATGAAGTGATTATCTTAGAGCTGTGCTAATTGCACTAAAAATATTTAAATTTTGAAAGTTTAATAATTTGTTCTACAGATTCATAGTTGTAGAAGGGGGCGGGGCTGTTTATCATATAGCAAAAATAAGCAAAGTTAATGGGCATACAAAGAATGGGATTCCCTTGGGCAATTTACAAAAATTTTAAAATATTTTAAAAGATACATTAATAAAAATAGGGGCCTTGATATTGATTTTTTCCTTGAGGTCCAAATGTTCTAGCTATACCACTAAGGAGAAAAATATTCTAGGGTAGCAGGAAGGAAAGCTTCATCAGAAAATTGAGAAATATATCTTTTTTAAACATTAAATTTTTTTTATGTAAAATAAGAAATGTTGTAACAAAAAGTAGTATCTCTTGCAAAATCATGTGGAAATGTCTGTGTTAGAGACTGGGCAGAAATAGTATTTCGTAAGTGGTTATGCTTGGGCATGCCTTGTCTGCATATCAATTGTATCCAGTTCAACCATAGGTAATTTTTAACAAGTTTTTAGACCAAACTATATCGACCCATTAGTTTAAAGCAACTTTAAAAAATTCAAGAAAATGATTTATTGTAGAAATGATCTCTGAAGGTTGTTTATCGTCTTGTTTAAATAGTTTTTTAATTTTAAAATCTGTTCTATTGGAATGGTGTAGAATTCAGTTAGATCAAATCATTGTTGAATGCAAATAGTGGCAGGCGGGGATTCTTGACTTCTTCCTCTACATAAACATTTTTAAAAATGTGTACATTTGTAGTTTTTATTTACTCTTCTGTGCTAAACACTCAATCAAATGAGTAGTGTATACTCTACATATCACAGAAATATGTTTGCAAACAAGTAGAAAAACTTTAAATGATCATATAACCACATTAAGTTAGTAAATCTTCATATATAAATCAAAGAAACTTTCTTTGTGATATAAAAAGAGTAACAATACAGTATTACATGAAATAAAACAGGATGCTTTTATTAATCTACAAACACATTTGATCCTGTTTGAGCTATGTTGCTGTTATTTTCTAACTACAAGAGACATTCATTATGGGAAAACAAATTAAGTTCTCTAGTGAATATCCCAATTGATTACCATTTTAGTTAGAATGAATTGGATTCAATTGGCCCAATTGATAGAATGATTGGTCCAATTATTACAGATAATAAGATTGAACAGGCTAATTAATGCAGATAAAAAAATAAACTAGTCTAATTATTACAGATAATAAAATTCAATAGTCTTATTCTCAATAGACAATGAGATTAATCAGTCCTATTCTCAATTGACAATATGATTAACCAGTCCTATTCTCAATTGACAATATGATTGAATGGTCTTATTCTCAATTGGTAATAAGATTGAATAGTCTTATTCTCAATTGGTAATAAGATTGAATGGTCTTATTTTCAATTGACAATATGATTAACTAGTCTTGTTCTCAATTGACAATATATTAACCAGTCTTATTCTCAATTGACAATATGATTAACCAATCTTATTCTCAATTGACAATAAAATTAATTGGTCTTATTCTCAATTGACAATATGATTAAATGATCTTATCAATTGACAATGCAATTAAATGGTCTTATTCTCAATTGGCAATAGGATTAAATGGTTTTATTTTCAATTGACAATATGATTAACTCTTATTATTGGTATTGGAATTAAATTGTGGGCGAATTTTCAAACATAAGGGCCACTATATAAGCCGTCAACTAGATCAATCCTCGATATTCTTGAGTTTTCCTGGATACATTTAATTGTTAAAATGATCTGTGGAGTACTAAGGTGCCGTTGTAGTTAGTTACATGACTATTCCAGCATTTTAAGGGGGGTTCATTTTAATTATTATTTTTTACATGTTTCTAGGTTATGTTAGTACTATATTCTGGCTTTAATCATAGAGGCTAGGCTAGGTTGTTTAGTGATTTCTAGAAATATTTTATGCCACACATAAGCTGATGTACTTTTACAGTTATTTGGCCTATAATTTGTATATTTTTTTAAAAAATTTGCCTAATATGTGTGCCACAAATATTAGTTGGAATATTTGGCTGTTGGGCTATCCACAAATGTTTTTATTAAATTAAGTTTCTTAAAAAATTTTGATGTTTGCTCTGGGTTATTGTTATTTTGAAACACTGCACTTCTTTAATCTCTCATTTTTGAGCTGAT
>JAQFZN010001003.1:0-19935 GCA_034687075.1 Geophilus carpophagus | reverse complement strand
TGACTGACCGAGCATGCGGTTTGGGGATTAGTGGGTCATGTGATCGGGAGGCGGGAGCCTCCTGATTGGTTGATGTAAGTCACGTGGCGGCCATGGGACGTGTGTCCAAAAGGCCGTCACAAATTCAGATATCAAAAATTGTGTTTACAAATAGGTTTTATAAAATTAGTATCAAGCTAAACTAGCTCGCAGATGTTCTGCGAGGGTCAGCTAGTGATAAAATAATTTAATTTAATAGACCATAGGCATTGTTCTAAATGGAATAAACATCTAAATCTAAAATGTCATAAATGCACAACTTTTATTCCCTACTTAAGTGATATCTCGCTTGTACATTAGCAGTCATTTTTTACTCCAGTGCCAGTTAATAAGATCCCTTCGGCATCTCTTTAGTTAAACCGTGTGAGGGATAAAATCATTGAGGCAGAGACTGTTTTTAGGATAAAATAGAAAAAATAGTTGTGTTTATTCTCAACTTGGAATAAAGCACTTAGAGCTTCTTGCTCTTACATGAGATAAAGTGATTATGAGGAGAATGATTACAAAAGTGTGCTTAACAATCATTAATCTTAACAATAACAATAGTTCACTCTTAATTAATAAATGTCATAAATCATATCTCCACAAACCGGATTTCCATGGGGCCCCTTTCCCATGCCTTGACATATTTGATGACCGTCTCTTTTCATCTTTGCAAGTATTTGATTTTGTTGTTTGCATCTTTTTTTACACGTAATTTTAACAAGTAAAGGTTTTTTTGTCAATTTTTCCCCTTTTACCTTAATCTCAGTTACTGATAAGATACAATATCACACTATATAAGGAAAATTTGAAAATGACAGTTTATAGATGTTGAAAATATGTATGTATTAGTGGTGTCTATGAATGAGGACAGAGATGGGACACTAGTGTCTTTCCCATAAGCAATCTAGATGACCCTACCCAAGTTGTATTACGTTCATCTTTATTATCTTTATTATTATTTTTATTTAATTTTTTAAAGGATATTGAATTTTGGGTTATTTTAGTTTAGGCTATTTAGATTTAAACTATTTAGACTAAGCAATTTAAACTAAACTGTTTTGATAGTTATTTTGACCAGTCCATTTTGTGCCTAGGCAGTGTTGTTCTGGATTATTATGTCAGATCTGCTTTGACAAGGTTTTTTTTCTTGGTTATTCTGATATAGTATCGAATACCATATCAGAATAGCCAAAAATAGTATTTTAAGAACTTTTTTCTATACACATAAAAAGTTCTATTAAAATCCATTTATTCTTTATAATTTTTCAGGTTTAGACATTTGCATAGAAAAGATAAGATGATTAATTCCAAGGTAAATAGTAGTTAAGGAGGGTGCATAGATCCAGAAGTGACATCACTTCCAGATCTATACACCCTCTTTTTAGCTTCTTCCCTGAATGACTGACATCACTTCTGGAACTATAAACACTTCCAGATCTAATTAAAATACATCTATGTACAGAGTATATAATTAAAATAAATATAACATCTGTAACTTATTTATAATGAGCCTTTTCTTAAGTTTTATTGACAAATAGGCAAACAATAAGTGCGTTCAATTTGGTAAAGCTCAATTGTCTTAAATTGCTGTATAAGTTTAGATTGTAGCAGGTTATGACGTTTTCTGTGTTATATTTTGCATAAATAAAGTCACTTATTTGTCTAAACTATTTTTATTAACACAAACTGATATGAATGTGCATGCTTGGTCATGTGCATGCTTGGTCATGTGCATGAGCACAATTCATCATCTGCGTTCAGGGCTGATTCTACCATTAGTCAAGACTAGGCAGCTGCCTAGGATAGCAAATTTTAAGAGCAGCAAAAGGGCAGAAAAATTTCAAACAGCAACAAAAAAAGTTAAGCAAATTAGGAGAAAAAAAATTTATTTTTAGAGGAAAAATTATAATGTGAACTAATTAATTAATAAATCAAAATAGAAGTAGAAATGATTCGAAATAGAATAAAATAAATTCAAAACAAATCAAAACAGGAACAGAAATGATTCTAATTCAAAATGCAAAAAATGAGATTTGGAGGGGCTACTATATATAATCAGTCTACAGTATTTTCTAAATGGCAAAAAGTAACCACTTGGTTAACAAGAAATTTTCATAGTATGAAATTTGCTGACAAAAGAAATGAGTTACTTCAATACTACCTACCGATGGTTCTAACCAGACTGCATATTGATTGTGTGAAAGAAGCTAACAAACCAGTTATTGCATTCAAAAGTAGTCTAGTAGAGAAATGCGTGTTGGAACATTGTAATAACCCACACATCAATCTTGAAACATTAGATTGTCCTAAATTTGAAGTGTTGTATGACAGAAGCCTTTTAGAAATTGAATGCCTTCATAATTCATCGCATGTGTCCAAACCTGTTCACTGTCCCAAAATGAAATGTGCTTATTTTAAAAAGTGGTGCCTAGATGTTTAAAGCAAGATTTATGACTGAACTCCTCATTTGATGTCAAGATGCATCCCTACTTTAATCGAATCGTGACTTTTAAAAATTAGCTGGTGATTTTTGTCAAACTCAAAGCTTTGGCTTGAGCAGGATTTATTTATCTTCAAGAAAATGATACAGTTGAGTGCGTGTACTGCAAAGGTTGAATTGGTTGTTGGATGAAGGATGACAAACTATTGTTGGAACATTATCACTTTTTTCCTTACTGTTCACTGATGCGTGTTATAATGGAAGATTGTAAACCTGAAGAAATGTTGACAGTTGATCAAGTTATGAGTTATCACTCTTACAGATTTGATAAGGTAGACAAGAAACCATCAAAATAAGTTTATACAAATTGTTTTAATGACTTTGCTGTTTGAATAATACAATTTCTGTCATACAAAGTTTTGATTGGATAATTAAAATATGATTTAACAAAATATGCGACTTTATTATCATTATACACAAAATCACTAACTCTAAATGGGTTACATATTAAATCAAAACCAAACCCCCTACATCTAAAGTATAAAAAATAAATACAATAATAACCACAAGTTATAGAACAAGGACCCTGATACAATGATTCATTGATTATGATACTGACCCAAAAAAGCATTATCCAGAGATGCCTGCAAGTTACCCTGTGGAATGGTAAACACTTTGCATTCAACACAGCGTATTATATATTTAACTGTTTGAGTTTGTAGTGCTTGAGCATGAGCTAAAAGAACACTTGGGTTTGGTGTAACTTTTCTTACAAATAGGGAGGTTTTGATAATTGTTGCAACAAAATCGGCAGCAGGGAGTGATGACAATAAATAAAACGAGTCTTTGCTACATGTGAGTCTTATTCTCATGTCAACTCCATTAATTAAAAGTTGAGGTTGAGCAAAAATATCAGAATGTAGACAATTGATGAGTTTCCAAGTCTTGCTTTCTTTAATGTTTCCATGTCCTTCTACAACCCCGGTGGCCTTAGTATTTTTTTCCAATGGGTTGACTTTATCCATGGTGTTTCCTGGATCTTTACGTATAATACCCCTCCAATTGTAATTGAAAATTTTTTGCATCTCCTCCATAACAAAGTAAAGTCTCCAGATATGATTGATAGCCATAATTGTGGTCAGGTACACTGATAAATTTTTTGTTGAGATGAATATCAACCTGGCTGAACAAACTGGCCAGAAATAAATTAGTTGTGGAAACTATATTATCTGAATCCAAATTTGTGCCATCCATTTTTGTTACTTTTACACTAATTTGCAAGTATGTTTGAGAACAGTTGATATAAGAGTCAGATGCACCAGAGACAAAATTGATCCTTTTGCTGTAATGGCAGATATTGGATGATATTCTACATATTCGTTGTCTTCGGCTGTAACTTGAGTAATCGGTAAGAAAAAGAATTTCATCTTGAGAATGGTTTCTTCTGAGCTTGCTTCATGAGGAAAGTCAGGCTTGATTAAGTGAATATATCCAAAATCTTTGTTTGCTTAGGACTGGTCTTCTTTCTCTTGCATTGTCTCGAAGTAGACTGAGTCTTCCCACTACAAGTTTTTCTCTTAAGAGGCTTTCTCTGCATAGGTCTTTTGAGTATAAGACCATAACCAGCCTGTTTAAACAAATTTCTGAGTTGTTGAATTATTCCACTATTCTACTTAAATCTGAGCTCCTTAAGTATTTCCTCTTTTGCTTCCTGAACTCTTTCTCTTGCAGATTTTTTGCACTTTTTTCCACGTTCCATGTCGCTTAAAACTTGTATTCCTCGGGCTAAAGCAAATTTTCCTGCTCTGGTTAAACTTTTTCTTAAGAATGATAGAGCTTGCCTAAACATGCTTCCTAAAATACTCCCGATTCCAAGTCCACGTTGAAATTTATTTCTAACAAAATAAGATCCATCATTATGAGAATTGCAGTAATGATCATAACAGAGTTTTGGATTTATGTAATAAGGGATCCTCATTGTTGCGGAAATGTAACGTCACCACCAAGCATCCTATGCTGAATGGTATGGGGCCGCCTGCTTCGTGTCTCATATCAATCTCAACAGTGCCAAAATGATGTCTCAGTAAAGGCTTGTAATAAGGTCTATCATATAATTCAGTTAAAATTCTCCATCTTTCCCTTTGCCTTGTATGACACATAACAATGGTGCGAGTACATCACCTACAATTTCTGACTTCACCAAATCACAATATAAAAACACACTAAAAAATCCCACATTCAAATCTACAGGATGTGACGCAAGTTTGTTTGTCTTGTGGGTTTTAGCATCTTCAAATCCTAAGAGTAAAAGCTAGTTGATCTGTCAAGACAACTGTGATATTATCTGTTGATGATATGTTTATTCTAACCTTCTTCGAGATACAGTAGGGTCAAATGTAAAATTTAAATCCTGTTTATTCTTGATAGTTTTGTTTAATTCTTGTACTACTTGTTCAGGAGTTGAATAGTAGCCAGGTTTTAATCTTAAATTGTAATCGATTGATTCTTCCTTCTCATTCTCCAATGTAATTTCCCAATTTTTGAATTCATTTAGACAATAATGAGGTTGCTCTGGTGCGAGTGTAGTGTATTGCAGATATCCATTCTTATTCCCATCAAATCCAAGCACATAAGCTAGTCTGTTGTCAAGTATAACCTGGAAGTTCTCTTTTACAAATATGACAACACATTTATCGTCAATGCTCCACACAAATATTACATGGGGATTATTTTTTAGTGTGAACTTTGACATAATTATTGAAAAACTCTTTTAAGTGTTGTATGGAATCAATATGTGTATCTACCCCTTCTACCAAAACAGGTGTGAGTGAGACATATGGTTTATATCAAGGAAATATGATTTTCTTGTGGGGATTCTTAAGTATTCGGAAAAATCTACCATCCTTTACATTTACATTAGTCCAATTTCGTGGATATTGTATCTCTGTAACTGCAACTTCCCACGATCCATCGAGTTCTATAGGTTTAGGTAGTTGAGTCTTGTAATTGGTTAAAGTATTAAAATATAACTTCTGCTCATAGTGGAATGGTAGCACTGGATGAAATAGTCTTCTTGATAGTAAGACTGTAGCTTTGATAAGTCCAATAAAGTTTGATATGCTTGTTGATTCAAATTAGTTATTACCTTTGGATAATCAATTGGATAAATTCCATTTCTCATCTCAAATGGGAACAATGAACATATGTCTTTGTACTCAATTCGTTGATCACTTTCACTCACAATACAATCGCTGTACTTCAACCCTCCCTCCAAAATATGCATTTCAAGGTACAATAGGATCCTGATAGTCATAAGACTTGATATATTCTGCAAGTTCTATGCAGGATTTAATTTTGTTGTCAAATTTGCACTCCCATTTTTCTATTACTCTGTATCCACCAGCTTGCAGTTGTAATGTTTTATATACAGTCCTTTCATACAAATCATTCATGGTAAGATCAGAAAATACCCCAAGACTGTTTTGTTTATTTGGGAGTCATTTTGGATATGCATGGAAAGCACATCCGTGAAAGAGGTAAATTGTTGAGTTATTAATACCATCAACAAATTGATTTATCACCTTGACTTCTCCACCATTTTGAGCATGTCTGATCTTCAGGTTTGGATCCTGCTTCATCAACCAATCCATCCTTAACAGCTATCACACTGTATTTACATGCCGGTTGAAATCCATCTTGAGAGATGAGTGCAATTTGATTTGGTTTTAGAAATCTTCGTCTGAATAGTAAGTTAATCACAGTAGGAAGAGTAAATGCATGAACAAATGGATCCACACTTTTGGAATGCTTCATAAACAAGTCTCTAAATTTCATGCATGATTTAGCAAGAACCTCAACATCTGCAATATGTGAACCTTAACAAATAAATAGAAGCATTTAGAGTATAAATAAAAAGAAAGAAAAATTAAACAAACATAAGAACAAAAACACAGGTCCTACTTGGACCTGACACAAGGGAGAAGTGAGAAAGAAAACTCACTTCTCTCTAAAAGAAAAATAACAACAAGTGCTGCCACCCTTTGACAACACTTGGAAACAAACCCAATACAGTAGCTGCCAAGAAACTGCATAGAATTATGTGCAGATATATAATTATAATCACATTCTCACCCATCTGCACATAACTAAAAAATAAATAAATTTAAGTAAAAACCATCCCATTAAACAAATCCAACCGCGACTTTAATAAAGGTTTTGTCAACATGTCTGCGACATTGGATTTTGTTCCTACATATTGCAGAGTAAGTTGTTCTTTACTCAGCAACTTTCTAATAGAATGATACCTAACATCGATGTGTTTTGTCCGATTGTTAATCACTTTTTCCATGCAGTATCTACATTTTGTTATACTACAATCCTTATGACTTTTAAGCTAGGTTCACACTGCTGTTCACACTGCAGTAGCAGTAAGTAATGTAAACTATGTGAAGTAAGGAAAGTAAGTAAGCATGTTCAGATTGATTCATATTGCAGGAAGTAGAAGTAATAAAGCAGCCAATCAAAGCGCAGTTGGATGTAAATAAAATAAGTGAAAAAATGACTAATTTACTAAAATTGTTTATTTTATTTATGGGAACTGCTACATCAATATACTTGTGGAATTTTGTGTTATAAATAATAGGGTACAAACACACGAGTTCAATGATACCCTCATCCTCCAATTTGAATTGTGTGCTGTGATGAACCCACATGACTAGAATGCCTCTTCTCATTGGCTGAAAGTAAGTTGCTTGCTTATTTCTACTTCCAACAGCATTCTCCCCATGGTAGCTTACTTACTGCTACTTCCTCCTTACTTCAATCTCACAATGCACTGCCTTACTTTTACTTTCTTACTGCATACTGCAGTGTGAACAGCAATGTGAATCTATCTTTAGATTTATCGATGGTGTGCCAACATTTTAAACATTTGCTCCATTTTTGACAAATTGTAGGTTAGTTGTCAATAACTTCCAGATGAGCTGCATGACACCCACTACTTTTAAAAAGACGGTTACATAATTTGCATGGTATCCAGTGCATGGTTTTGCAAAACATTCAAACTCTGCATGCTGTACATGAACTTTTACACTTGTGCGAGGATTTGTTGTTATAACCCTAATAACATTTGTAACAAAAGTAGCCATGTTCCAGAAAAGAGATTATTGAAGTTATTAAAGCAGCATGATTATCGTATAAAAATAGAAATATTCTCTGTTCTTTTGTTAGTTCTATATACACCAACTTCTGCCAAATCTTATTGTTTGTGATATACACAATAAACTGATATTTTTTCAAGTAATTTTCAAATTTTTGAATTTCTAGTAATCCGCATTTTTTAAGAGGAACACATGCTTTTCAATGTAAATTCATTGCAAATGTGTGTTGAATCTTTCCCCTATGTCTTAGTGAGGAATACTGGGGGTGGTTTTCAAGTTTACCAAGTCCGGTTAGTATTGCTCGACTTACACACAAATCATCATCATTTTGAATCATAATAATTCCATATTAGTAGTATAGTAGGGCGTATAGTCAGGGAAATAACATCACACCCTTGATCATTCACTCTTCTGTTAGCTCCTCCCCCTCTGTGGGTGTGTTACATCAGTGACTACACATGGTTTCAAAGCCCCACCTCCCCAAAACAAGTGACGTCACATCATTTCCGGATCTTATACTTTACATCCATTTTGCCCCTTCCTCATTTATTGTTTTGGTTTCTCATAGGACATCTTCTGTCTCGATCAACCCCCCTGTACCCTACTGAATGAGTTAATTTTATTTTATGAATTGTTTCACGTTTGGAACAAAATCAATTAATCAATGAATTCAATCGTAATTTCTTTATTTTTTCAAAAAATCACTATTTTACTTTAATCATTCAATTTTGAAATATTACATCTAGTTTGAAATAAAAAAAGAGAAAACATGAAAGTAGTGATTAAATAAATATGACATTGATGGTAAATCATCGTCTCTTCTTCCCAACTTGTCCTTCAAATACAAGACAAAGTAAGTTTTCCCTCTTATAAAATGTAGTTTAAATCGACCTACCTTGCTGATGATTGCAGTTGCTCAGGCCTGTCATTACCAATGCTTGAATCTCATTCAGCCTTAACTCAAATGACAGTCTTATCTCTATGAACTGCTCACAACTTGCGCTTGCGCATCGGAACATCAGTATGGCGTCCGACTCTTCATCTAGACTCGTGACAGTCATAACAGATAAAACTGTTTTGTGAATTTAATGTCAATAATTTGTTTTTAAAGTTTTACAAAATCATTTACCAATAAGCTCTTCAATTGGGTATCGTCCGTCCATCTTTCTTGACTTGTAAAAAAGTAATGTCACTCACTTAATCCTTCTGTCTTCTATTTATTGCTTGCTCTCAATAAGAAATGACTAATTATGGAAGGAGCTTGGTTTTTTAAAATCAGTGGGGGAGGCTTTAAGTTTTTTTAGATAAAAATTACTTTCACACTGCCCCCCTACAGACAGGATTTCAAATCTATGGGGGCTCCTTTAGTTTGGATTTTATAATTTTTTACTACATCATTTCTTTCTTTTGTCAAATTTTATGAAATTTACAATAAAAGAATGTACAAAAATAATGTATCCCTCTGAGCTCCCTTAATTGTTTCTTTTTTAAAACAACACTTTGGACCTTTACGAGTTATTGTTTTATTTTTTATTTGTGTGATGAGTTTTTTTCTCACAATGTTTTCACTCCTTTACAAGCATTTAATTATACTCAATTATGGTAGATACAATTATTAATATTGAATGTGAAGAAGTAGTGGAAAAGCAAGAAATGACTGAAAACAAGGTAATCTTTATGGATGGAGGTGGTGGTGTAAATATAAGTATCCTACAAATCTACATTTCTGTCACTCTAACAATGACATTTCTGTGTGATGAATGTTCTTGCGCTTTCACCAGAGCTGATGCTTTACAAAGACATAAGAATACCATTCATAACTCAACTGAGATATCTGACAACGAAATGAGTAATGAATATGAATCTTCCTCAAAGATGATACATCTGAAAGTGAATCTGACTCTGAAGATGTCATCTCTGAAGATGTCATCTCTCAAGAATCAATTGGACTGTTGCTACATTTACTGCAAAATGCTGAATTTTAAGTCAGATAGTTACTCTAAATGATGTTTGTAGAATGGTTGAAAGGGCAGACCTGTTATTAATAAATAAAAAAAATGAATCCACAGAGGACGAAGGAGATGATGAAGCAAATAATTCAAGTGTGGATAAATGTAAAGAAAATTTCACAGAAATGAATGAAGGAGAGTCTGAAAATGATTATCAAGAACTTGATTCTAATACTATTAATTTTCTTCAAGTTTTATTGAAGGCTGCCGAACTTGGTGTGTTTAAAATGAATAAATCATATTTTCGAGACATCTTAGATCATGTAATAATCTATAAAAAGTAATTATACTCACTTATCGGTTACTTCTCTTTGTCTACATATCTTCACAACCAAGATCAGTACACTACCATTGCTAGATCTTACACCATCGCTACTTGGTTGTACATCACAATAATTTGAGTTTATATTATCACTCAGACTTACATCTCAACTACTAGACAGGTCTAGATGAGTCTAGACAAGTTTAGACGGGTATAAGCATTACCATTACCAACTGAAGCAGCATCTGCATCACCACCAACACAACCACCACAACCACCATCACCATCTATACTACAGGAGTATGTAGTATTATAAAGATACAATTTAAATCTAGTTAATACAGCCATAAGAACACTGGCCCTAGTATTGACTGATGCAAATCAGCATCTATTAATACCACCACCACTCGAAGAATAAAGAAGCTACTTCTTGCAACTATTGGAACATCACATGGCTGATGTAACTCATCATCATCATCATCATCATCATCATCATCATCATCATCATCAAGCCCATCATCAAGCCCGACATCAACTACCAGGGCAGATAGTAAAAATAAATTTAAATATAGATGGTTTAATCTGCTTATCAAGAATCGTGATTGGTGAGGAAATCACATATCTCAGATGTGCACATAGTTTTCATACCATGCGCATTAACAATTGTATTCAACCAGAGTGTCCATTATGTCAGACAAGTATTTATTAAATGTACATAATAACAATAGTAATAAAAAAGAATGTAATAATTGTGATTGTGTTGTTTTATTTTATTTATTCATTCAATTTTCAAGTTATTTTTAGCAAAATTGCAATAGGTTTTGATAATCTGGTAACAATTTTACAAATAAATAACAATTCCTTACTGACATTAAATGCTTAAATGTACTATCCAAGTTTCATAATTAATTACAAATTTAGATACTTAATGGTATAAAGTTATTATTAGTTTATTCATTTAATAACTTTAAAAAAAAAACATTTATTATTATGAAAATGTATTAATAAAATAATAATCATAGCAGTTTTGTTGTGCGTACTGACGACTTAAAGCCAAAATAACGTTTAGGATTTGTAAAGTTGCTGGAAAAATAAAACTAAGCCATAAAATTTGTTTCATTTAATAAAGAAAAAAATTACAGGTAATTTAATTACGAAAAAAGAATTACCTATTTCAACAAAATAAGTTAATCAAAGCATTAAGGTTTTCTTTCATTAAACTTCAGTTAATAATTTACCTTTTATATTAAATCTCTAAAATGTGGGATTAATTATTTTGTCATCTGATTAATATATTGATGTATTTTGCTTACAATTTTTGTGCAACTTCTACATACAATGGAAAATTTAGCATTGGAAATATATCATCAGCTTTCATTTTATATGACACAATCCTGTGAGAATTAAAATCAAATGAAACAAAATTGTGTTCAATCAGAACCAACAATGAATATTTCACACAATCAGCGCTACTATTTCTCGTAATGTTAAAATGCCATGCTCTAATAAACATTTTCTAACATTTATTACAACATCACCAAAATGTTCCTGAAGTAACTTTAACACTAAATTGTTCTGTACTTCGGTCATTTCTTTTAATAACTTTCACTAACATGTACCTTCAGAAATTCAACACACATGTATCGACCCGTGTTGAATAATGTAAAAATAAACTAAATTAATTATCAAAACAAACGAACAGTTTTTTCTATTTACTGCGAATAAACAATAAAACTACTCACTACAAATAATATGGAACTGAACAATGAAATAATAAAATGATTATACAAAATCTAATGATAATACTAATTGATAAATTAATGCTGAGGATAAATACAAATAAAAGGTTACAAAGAACGTGAGTTAATTATTAAATTACAAATTATAAGTGAATATTAACTTCTACAAAATAATCTAGAAATAATTAAAGTTAAATTATATGTTGATTAGATTCTCATTGATTTAATGAATACGGATGAATAAGGATATAAAATAATTAACTAGCAAAACTAAGCTAAGTGCTAAACTTAAGATAAATTATATTAAATTACATGCTAAATACTGATCTGTATTAATAATCTAAAGATATAAAATAAGATAAACTCACGATACAATAAAGTAATAAAATGCTAAGTAGGAAATAAAGTCAAATCAAGGTAAGGTCGCTATCGATGCTTTGTCTTAATCGGACGCGTGTCTGGAATCTGTTAGAGTAGCAGTCTAGAGACTATTCACAAATGATGTACACCTAATTCTGTTTTTACACGACAGATACGTTCCCAAAGAATACGTGTAAAAAAAATTCGTGTAAAAAAATATATTGGACTTGTAGAAAAATAGAAGATTTAAGTGTATTTAAGAATGAATATTTCAGTTATAATTAACCCCTTTTATACCAATCAGCCGTAAAATGACTCTGAGACATTTTAGTTACATTTGTTTACTTTGGTCAATCGTGTTAAATCAAAATAAGTCGGGTGAAAAAAGAATTACATTTTTTTTCTAATTCGTGTTAAATCAAGATCGTGTAAAAAAAATTCGTGTAAAAACAGAACTGAGTGTATTGTCTGGTCAGTCCGGGCTAAATCCTAAATCGTCACAAAGGTAAAAAGATTAATGAACACGCAAAACAATAAATATCACGACATAAATAAAACAAAAGAAAGCACAATATCTAGAAGTGATAAAGAAGATAGGATAAGATAGAATAAAGAAGTCAACAGACATGAAAATTGAGTTTTGCACCAAACAGGTCACATACTTAACAAGAACAGCTAACACTACAGGCGAGTGTTAACATGGCTGGAACCGGTTATTTGATACAAGCAATGCAGCTTTTGGCCCTAGCCTGGGCTATTTGATACAAGCAAGCAGCTTATGGCTCTAGTCTGAGCAATGTGTACAAGCAAGCAACTTATGGCTCTAGCCTGAGCAGTGTGTACACGCAAGCAGCTTATGGCTCTAGCCTGAGCAGTGTGTACAAGCAAGCAGCTTATGGCTCTAGCCTGAGCAATGTGTACAAGCAAGGCAGCTTTTGGTTCTATTCTAAACGTACAGTTTTGTGCAAAAGATCAAAGATCAGTTTGACAGAGTTTCAGTATGCAATTCAAGTGGCTCAGCAGTGATTTTGCACTGGTTTTCTCTTCTATTTATACTCAAAATAGGAAAGAACAAAAGAGAAAACTGATTGTCATTGAACAATCAAAAAAGTCAACTAACTATAATTTGTCATCACTAATGATGGACAAATTGGAGGCGGGGCTAAACCTAACAATGAAAATCTTAACAATTAAATTAGAAACCTTGTGGCAAAATTGCTCACTAGCTCGACTCAGGCCGTCACAGTATAATTTAGATAAATGAGTTGCCGTTTTAAATTTGTTTTTATTCCGCCGTCATAAAAATTATGGCTTAAACGAAACCGGCACAAATACCTAAATTTTTCCAATTTTTAATAAAAAATAAACTGAAAATAAAAATAAAAATGTTATTAGTTTGATTATGGCTTTTACCACATGTATTTTTACATTCATCATTAGTTTAAGGCTTTTTCAATCTTTTCCAAAAGATCATCATCAGAACAATGTTTCCGTGTAACATCATCCGCTTAAACGTTTCCAGTTAAGCGCCATTCATTAGCTGTTATATATTCTTGTTGGATCTTTGTTTCTCAATATGGAGTTCAGCTGTCTCATTAATTATATTGATTGATGTATCATACTACACTAAAATTCTTTTAGAATTATATTTATGTTCTGTTGGTTCATTTTTCATTTACAATTCTTGACTTCTTTTTATTCTTTACTCTTTACGTGGCAACGCCGCCATTATCATGTTTTTCAAAAATTAGGGTTTCGTTGTTTTTGCATAGTTGTTTTTATTCATTTTTAGGCTTCAGAATTGTTTCATCATGTTTTCACAATTATTTATTTTTAACACTGAACTTAATTTTTTATCGTGGTGTTGATACCTCTCAACTGTCTACTCATGGACTATTGCAATAGACCATGGACAGTGATAGCTCAAACAGAAAATCTGTGTTGATTATGAATCGCTAATGTAATGTTTGTAATTCACTGAACTGTGATAAATACAACTCATGAAGTGCCATACATACTTTTATTACTACTAATTTTTACTTAATAAATTTAATATAGAATGCATTACTGTTTTATCATCAGCGAATAAATTATCTACTGTATTAATCCTGAGATACTGATAAGTATCCAATAATAAATTTACAATGTTTATTATTTGTGTTATTATTGTGTTAATTGTATAAATAAAAGCGACTGCTCAAGATGTAATATTATTGTTAATAATATAACGACGTGATTGTTGCACAAGAGTTGCAACATGATACGAGTAAGCAATATATTGTATATGTTCTATTCCGAGGCATTGTAATGTTAGAATATGAATATTGTATTCATTCCTATTCCTTATTCCTTTTTATTCTGTCTAACTATTTACTTCCTTGTACCTGAACTATGTATGAGCAAGAGGCTCACAACATAAGACTGGAATAAATACTTTTTATATGTTATTCAACTTTAACCTAACAACATCCTTCTTTCAAACTCTGACACATGGTAGCAAAGGATGGTTGATAAGCCTGAGTAATAAGAAAATTTAGTGGATAACATATATGAATGAAGAAAACGAAGTGAAAAACGAAGAGAAAAAAGACAGAAAACGAAGTAAAAAAATATATAAAAACGAAGTGAGAACAAACTCAAAACGAAGTAAAGACGAAGTAAAATGCGAAGCATAAAACAAAGTTAAAGACGAAGTATAAAGACGAAATATAAAAACGAAGAATAAAACAAAGTATAAACGAAGCAGAAAAACTGGCAGACCCAGTAGCAGTAAAAACCGAGAAAAACGAGAAACCAGGTACTACGAAGAAACAGGAAGTAAAGGAAATTTACGAAGTACAAATTTCCTATAATGATGAAGAAATGACGGAATACGATGAACGACGTACTTCAGCCATTCCAATATTAAGGGATGATAATTACGCAAGATGGCGAACCCTTATGAAGGCCTGTTTAGGAAGACGTGATACATTCGAACTCGTAATAGAAAAGGATCCACTGGAAGAACCAAAGGATCCAGCAGCTAATGACTATGCTGCAAAATTAAAAAAATATAACAACTGGAAAATAGCAAACGGTTGAGCTCATTGACACATTATGGAATTTCTACCAACTTCAAAGCAAGCTGTATATGACGAAGAAGAATCTGCTAAAAAAATCTGGGAAAACAAAAAAGAAAATGGATAAAACAACAAAAAAAGAAAAAATTTTGGCATTAGAAAGACTAACAAATTTTACTATGAAAATGAAAGAAACCGTAAGCGAATACTTCGACAGAGATGAGAACCTTCGTCAAAAGTGTGATGCTGCGGGTAAAACTATAAACGACAATAAGCTGCTGCATTTCCTTACAAAAGGGCTAAAGAAAGAATTCTTTGTAAGTAAGGAAACATTCGAATACATGAAAGTAAATTTAAACAAAGCGCGGCAAGGGTTGATTGCCGCAGAAACCAATCAGAGAGCAGCAAGCCTTGAAACTTACAGCCAATCACGGATCACCACGATGAGAGCCACTACTCATTCCAAAAAGATGGCTGACGACAGAATTAAGTGTTATAACTGTGGTAAAAGTGGGCACATTGGAGCAACTTGCAGAAAAAGTTTAAAATGCTTTGAATGTAATAGCTTCGGCCATCGAGCCAATGAATGTGAAATTCAAATCCAAAGACGAAAATTCCAACAACGAAGCGAAAAATTTGGCCAAACCGGAGCAATACCAAAACGACAAGATGGCACCGGCCGAGAAAATTTTCAGAAACCACGCGGATCAAACAACGGTAAAAGAACGGCTTTAGTGATTGATACTAAATTGACAAAGAGCCGTGGAATGCAAATTGGAACGACGATAAATGTAAAAATTTAGAAAAAGCATTCTTTGAAGCGGAAAGGAAAACAGCGATGGGATCGGAAAACGTGAGTGAACAAGTTTATGAAATTAGACATTATAGTGGGGAAATCGATAACAAAGATTCGAATCGAGTTATAAAGGAAATTTTCATGAAAGACGGACTAAAGAAAATTATATTTGCTAACGATGACTGGAAATACCAAATGGTTGAAAAACTTTATATCGAAGATATTAGTAGCAAAAAACAACAACAACCAAAAGATCCTAACTACTAGTGCTGGGATGACGACGGAGTTGAAGAGTATCCTATAAACATTCTAAAAAATATAGAATATGAGAAAATACAAGTGCCACAACCAGAACGACGAGAAAACAACGAAATTATCAAAGTGGAAATAAATTCACCACCATTAAAACAAAGCAAACTGAACGAAGAAAATAGGCCTAACCAAGAAGATAAGCCTAAACAAATCGACCAAGAATTTGTTGATAGAAAAATATCTGATGATCATCAACTGGCCGAAAATGAGCGAAATAATCAAAGATCATTAATGCAAGTAGGATATGATCAAAACAGAAAACCAATTTTTATTCTAAGCGGAGGCAAAGAAATAAAATATGACATACTTGACGCACGTGGGGAACTATTAGAAATCTAAATGAGAGAAATCTGCTACACTATTCAACAATTACCAGTGCCATTGCGAGGAATAGCCAGACAGGACGACGAAACGGATGTAATGGAATACATTGAAGACATGCGAGTGCAAATAAGTGAGGACAAGGAACATTACAAAAATTTGCCTTTGCAAGAAGATTTAGTGAATGAAGAACCAACGAAGAATGAAGAAACAATGACAAACGAAGGTCAAAACAAAGAAATTACCCAAGGAACGATGGATGAATCAAAGAAAACTGAAGAAAACAAGGACGACGAACATAAAAATTTAAATTTATGTTTTAATAACTTGAATTGCTATTGCGAATTATGTAAAGAACCTTTTGCAAACTAAAATTAGCGTTAATAAAGAGAAATAGAAAGTACAAGGAAATTATGATTACACAAGATT
Source organism: Geophilus carpophagus (assembly GCA_034687075.1). Lineage (NCBI taxonomy): Eukaryota > Metazoa > Arthropoda > Chilopoda > Geophilomorpha > Geophilidae > Geophilus > Geophilus carpophagus. Next base: position 3,025 of record JAQFZN010001003.1, on the reverse strand, counting down.
CCGAGGACGATGCAGAACTACTAGATCACAACGCCGATGACAACGAGGACCACGACGGAAAAACAAGCCAAGAATCGACAGAATACGATACAGCCCAAGATAAAGATAAAGAAGAAGATAAAAACAACTATTGTATGGTAGGAGAAAATTATTCTAAAATTTTATATAACACAGATTATAAGGATTTCAATGTAAAGAAAATAGATAGAAATTACTTATATATTAAGTGGAACGTTGATTCGGGGGCAACGAATCATATAACTAACCGTATAGATCTAGTAAATAAATTAGTTAAAAGTAAAAAAATAGTTTATACAGTCGGAGAACCTGTTTACACTCAAGGATATGGGAATATGACGATAACACATGAAAAGGGCACAACAGAATTAGATAAAATATTAATAGTTGCAACTTGCAATGAAAACTTTTCATCCGTACCCAGGATTACTAAACGTGAGTACATGTTTATTTTAAACAAAGACGACTGTTGTATTAAAATATACAAGCAGCCCCTTCCCTTGTTGGGGGAGTCCCCTCATATAAAGGGGTCAAAGATGCACAAAAAAACAGTCAGGCAAAGATGCACAAAAAATACAGCCAATCAGCTTCGTCAATCAAATGCGTCAACCGGATGTGCTTTGGTTGATGAAGCTGATTGGCTCTAATAATAAACGATGACAGACAAACAACCGTCTATTCTTATTATAGATAATTATCTAATGGAGGGTATACGACAAGGAAATAAATATTTAATAAATACTTATATAGAATTAAACGATGGAAATGTATTTATTGCAATCAACGATATAGATTTATTACATTCTAGAATGGGCCATATTAATTACGAACGACTTAAGATAATGAAAAATGAAACATTAGTAAAAGACTTAGAAAAAATTAACTTTAATAAAAATAATTGGAAAATAAAATGTATTACATGTATACGCGGTAAAATTAAATGATGTAAACATAAAAAATTAACTCAGAGAACTTCAAATAGTATAGGCAAAATTATACACATTGATTTAATGGGCCCGATAGAACCCATAACAATAAATCAAGAACATTACATTTTGGTAATGATTGATGATTTTAGTCGAAAAATTTTCTCAGCATTAATGAGAAAGAAAAGTGAAAGCTCTGAATTGATTAAACAGCACCTAGAATTAATCGAGACTTATACTGGAAATAGAGTAAAAATAATACGAAGCAATAACGGGGGCAAATTTGTTAATAAAATACTCGACAAATATTTACAACGCAATGGAATAAAACATGAGTTGACCATTCCTTATAGCCCACAAATTAACTGTGTGGCAGAACGAGCCAATCAAGAGCTCATGCAAATTACCCGAACGATGATGATAGATTCATGTCTACCTAAAAGATTTTGGGGCGAGGCACTAAAATGTGCAGTAAGAATTAAAAATTTAAGTTACACTAAAGTGCATAATATGACACCCGAGGGAATTTGGACTTAAAAAGATTTGGATGTGTGGCATTAGTACACACAATGGGTAATAAAATATTTCCCAGAGGAGAACTTGGTATCTTCATGGGATATCCTAGCAATAGGAAAGGATACAGAATTTTTATGCCCCACACTAATAAAATAGAGGAATTTTACGACGTAGAATTTTTAGAGGACAAATTTGGATATATTTATATAGAAAACGATGATAATAATATAAATAACGACAAAAATATAGATAGGAACGACGAACAATATTACCACCCTTTAAATTCTGACACTGAAAGTGATAGAGCTTTTATTCAATCTGAAAACAAGAAGAGAGGGCCCAGGGACCTCCTATCACTTTAAATTTTGATCAACCTGTTCTTAGAGCGGAACAAGATCAACACGAAGTTGAACATGAACCATTAGTTAACGACGAGGATAATGTAGAGGCGATGTGTTGAACAACAATAAATAAACCAAGGTTGTAAAAAAAAAAGTTCAATTTATTCTTAATAAAGAATAAAATCAAATACAAATGTGGCAAAGTGATAGCACAGTAAGTACAGCAGAGCAAGTGCAGCAAATGCTGCACAGCAAGTGAGTACAAAAGGCAGTGACCGGCCCTTTTATACACTTTGGGATCTCACCCAACTGGGAGAGACCCCAAGAGCAGGTGGTGAGATATTGCACTGAGAGAAAAATATAAGCTGTTAAATTATAAATAAAATAAATAAAATGAAATACAGCTAAATTATATAATAAAATAAAACAGTGCAATATCTCACTAATATTAATATATAACAATGGAGTCATGAAACTCTAAAATATAAATATAATAAAAAGTAAACAAAAAATAAGGTAGAGGCTTGGGAAGCAATGTTGGGTAAACAAGACAGAAAATAGTCCCAACAAAGCCCCTCTTTCTCCAAGCATCCCATTAACAAAGGTGTTCCAATAACCGAAAAAAAAATAATGCTATACAATAAAAAAAACGGTATTGGAACAAACATTTATCTTAAATGCGAATAAAAATGGGAACAGAAAAATTTAAGTCTGGATGGAGACAAAAATTTTGTAAATATATCGGCCGGATTAAATTCAGATGACACTGATTAATTTGAAAATATTATCATTAAGCCAATCTCGGATAAAGTGGAATCGTACATCTACATGTTTGCTGCGTCTATTCTCAATTTCATTGTGCAAAAAATAAATGGCAGACAATGAATCGGAATAGAGCGTAGGGAGTGCAAGGGAAACTAATTTAGATCTGTCCAATGGACCATGCAGCCAAACAATCTGCTTTACGGAGTCCAGAAGTGCTATAAATTTCGATTCCATGGTGCTAAGAGCACAATAACGCTGCTTAGAATAGCCCCATGAAATCGGAACACCAAAAAAAGAAATAATATAGCCGCCAAAGCTACGTCTGGAATCTCGATCTGAGATCCAGGAGGCATCCGAATAACCATGCAAAGTATCATTGCTAATTGCCGATAGGGAGATGGTATAGTCCGCAGTATTGACAACATACTGGAGAACTTGTAACAATAAATTCACATGCTT
>JAQFZN010001002.1:0-19946 GCA_034687075.1 Geophilus carpophagus | reverse complement strand
TTTCAGGCTGATGATGTCATTAGTGGAAAACTGTACGATTCGTTCTGCTATTTATAATTTTAGCGTAGAAAACCTTATGTTATATATTATTTTAGTGCTCATAACCAGTTATAAGAACATAACTTTATAACTCTAACTTGAAAATACACTGGCACAAACTCACTAGTTTCTAAAACAGTTTTTGTTATAAAATTAGAGATTTCAATTTCATTTGTTAGAACAAAACTTGAGTATTCCCTGGAAATGCACTTTCATCAATAATTTATAATTAGCACAAGTTGGTCTAATCAAATGCAACTGCAAGTTGCACCGGCTGCCAGTTGCCATGCAAACCGCACATTTTATATCCTGCCGCAGATTTACACCTAAATCCCACACCACTGGACTCTCATTACAATCCAAAACACGTCCAAGGGAAACGCTAAGCCCTTTAGATAGAACAGAATAACAAGACGAGAAGGGGAAAACAGACGGATAATGCACAGATTTCATCAGTCCGCTGATAATCATGATAAAAGAGAAAAGCACATTAAAAATCCATCTTTAAGAGAGCGATGAAAACGAGTAGTATTAATTACATTAATGAAGGCGTATGATTGGATGGGTTGGAAAAGGTGAATCCCTCAGGAATCTAGGGTTTAGGTGAATTTAAGCTTGCATGTATCAGCTGAAATGAGCCAAACTAGGGTGGGCATTGATTTTTTCATCAGTCTGCCAATTAGAGGCTGTCAGTAACATGTCATTTCACTCCAAACTTTTTTTTATTTTCAAACACATTAATATTAACCCTCAGATAGCACAAATTTGTGATATCTTTTGCAAAAAAAAATATTATATCAATTTATATCAACAAATAACCAATCCAGTTCGTTGCAATTTGTATAATTACAAATTTAATCAACAACTGCACATTTCTATAATCATCAGTCAAGCATGTTTATACAAACATCAAAATGTTGTTGCTATAGTAAGAATTAGAGACTATAAATTAAGCTTCCATTGTCAAACATATATAATAAGTGACATATGGTTGGTTGCGTGCAGCACGAACTCATCCCCGGCTATGATCAACACCACTACACTTCTAAACTAGAACAGGTGCACCACTCTCTTCTCCTCCTCTTCAAGCTGCTAATGAGAACTGCATCATGTGGAATGTTGCAGCAAAACGATGGGGTAGGAGGCAACCTGAAATGATGACAGATAGCCCTTATTGTTTACGCCAATAAGAGAAATATGTCGGACACAGATTTGTGCTTGCAACCGATCAATAAAACCGCCGACACAGGACACCATCATCCTCAGTCAGTACGGAATGCAATTATAAACATCCATTGGATAGACAATTGAAGATCAGTACAAAAGACTGACTCAAATTAGAAATCAATAAGTCAACTTGTTTGCTAAAAATGTTATCACAATTTTTCAAGTTAACTGAACTGTCATTAGAAAATTTCATCGATTAAACGCCATATTTTAGTGAATTGTAAAAGGTCGTGTAATTGAACAGTAATGTCGTTCAAGAAATAAATGACATTTGCAAATTTCAGCACAAAGGCACAAAGTTCTCACATTTTGTTATACAAAAGCTTATCTTAAACTCTATTGTATTTTTCTAGAGTTTAGTGTTTGTGTCATTGTTCCTAATGCCTTCAAAAAGCAGAGCATAATCAGTGTGTTTACATGCACAGAAAATTCCTGGAATATTCTTGATCCAGGAAAAATTTGTCACATGTAAACAAAAAATCCTTAGAAATGTGATAAAAAGTAAAATACAATATTCTTGTTGAAAGGGTTAAGATATTTCTAAAACAAAAAGAAATATTTTGATTTGTGCATATGCGTAAGCCGCTTTTCAGTTTCATTTCGCTTTTAAAATGACCTCTTACCAAAGTTAGAGGGTGGCAAAAATTTTAAAGTGATTTTAAGGTTGCAATCATGTTAAATAATGCTTGCTTTTCACTTTAAAAGCTTACAAGCCTGTAAGCATAAACAATGAAAACAGTTTTTTTATCACATGTTTTAAGGCAGAAGTAACTGACAAGTAATTTTCTTGAAAAAGCATGCATCTAAACATGCAGAAAAACCAGAATATTTTCATAGATTACTTTTAGGGAGTTTTGTAAAAAGAATATTCTGTGCACGTAAACATAGTGATTGAAAATCATCTCATGATATCAATATTTTCTAATCATGTGATACATTTTAAAGACCTATAAGACAAGATTTTATTTTAAAGTCATTTAAAATTTGAGATTTACTATTTACTCTGTATAAAATAATTTGAACCAAAAATTTGTTTTTTTTTGCTTATAATTTTGGGGCACCAGGATTTGCCAATTCCCAATTGGACCATCAATAACAATTAAACTAGCTAACTTAACAGTTTCATTTGTTTTTAGCTTTAATTCTTTAAATCAGGAATGAGCTTTAGCACTATAATTTTATATAAAAACTTCAATTTACTCATTTGAGTTCAAAGATGGCATTCAATCAATAAAACACTGACTCTAGAATCATGATGAAACGAAATCAACAATTGACCTTAATTCAACGTTGATTCAATAATCTCAGTTCACACCAGATTTTCATCTAAAGTTGCACTTTTGGATTAAATCCAAAGCACAAGATCAATCTAAACTTGCACACGTAGTACATATCTGCTGGTAGATAGATACAGTATAATACAGTAGACTCCAGATTATCTGTGCAATTCGGTAATCCGTGCAAGCCGATTTCCAAAACCGTATAATCGGGAGTTTACTGTAGTTATAAATTCAAACTTCAACTTTATAAATAAAAAAATAAAATTTATTTAAAAATATTCACTTACAATTTGCTCATTTAACCTTATGATCTAATCAGGAAAATTTATTAAATTTTAAACTTAGATTACTTCCCGTTTGCAGTTCTATCTTGCTTTTCCATTTCCAAGGAATGATTAGTCATTTCAATAATTAGAACTTGCACAACAATAGCAACAACCATAGAAAAAAGCTTAAATCTCAATGACAACCAGATTTAATATAAGACTAAAGAAAAAATTATGTTGTCAACCTAATTTCCATACATGATTCAGCTAGAAGCAACAGCTCTAGGTTACCCACAAGTACCCATAATTCACTAAGCTCTCTAAAGGTTGCTAAGTAACAATAGAAAACACAAAACAAACACACCCAGCAAATTCGTTTCAACTCAAAAACTTCATCTTCAAGAAAAGAAGATATAAATGAAAATTTTCAAAGTAGGGAGAAAAGTAATCATTATTTATCAAAGCTGACATGAGACGAGTCTCCTTACTATTTTCAGCAAGAAATCTAATGCAATTTGAAAAAATATCTAGAATGCCAACGATGCATACGCTAGCAACACGCTTTCATTTAATAAACATTTGCTGAGCTTCAAAATAAAACAAGACGTAATTAATGTTTTTAAATATCAGAAAAAACATGTTTTGATGAAAATCACATAATTAATCATTTCATCAAGTTTCAAACAATACGAGATTCCATTAACCGTAATGATAATAGCTTTGTATCATTGCACTTGTAAAGTAACTTAGTTTTACAAAGACATTATAGTAAAAGTATAGTTGTACACTCATACCTTGCTACAAAGCCGCTCTTTATACAGCATTTTGCTATAATAGCCTTTGTTAATTATGGCACTTTTTCGATTTGCGACCCACAATGTTTCGTTATACAGCCAAAAAAATGCTGTATTGTATTAAAAATTGTATCAAAATAGTTGATTCATTACACAGCTTTCATTATATAGCCAACTTTTCTGGAATGTATCTAGGCTGTAAAGCGAGGTAGGAGTATACTAATGAGTATATATTAATTAGACAATCCATAAGTAAACGACATTTCCATACAAAATGTAGTGTAAGTAGCCCATTGGAGTTTCAGATTTTTAGTGAACCGAGTATAAAATTAGAAGGTTTTGTGTCAATGTCTGGTGCAGAGTTTACACTGCATTTTAATCAGTAACGTGAATACTCTTATTGATTGATAGAAGCATTCTCATTGATTAAACATAGTGCATGGTAAACATAGCTTAGGGTGGTCTATTTAACTTAGAGTGTTGTTACATGTCTCTGAATAAACTTTCTTCAAAATGACAGAAATTTAAATTGGAAATATGCAAAGAATGAAAAAGTTACTCAATTAGAGTGTTATCTGAGCAGAAATCAGATGAGAAAACTTTTAAATCATCAAAAATTAATATAAAAACTGTCACTTGAAATGAGTTTGAATAAAATGCAGCATATAATCCTAAAACATGCTGCAGAAATGAGTAAAAAGCAATGCTTTTTCAAATATAAAAATTTCATATTCAATTCCTCAAAACAACTGTCAAGATCCAGCTAGGCAATCAGCAAAATCAATCTTACTTCTAATCTAATCGACTACTTGTTTATGCCACGATGCTACAACGAGATGTGCAACACATTACAAATTACTCATCAATTTGTGTTTTATGTTTTAAAAACTTTTCGAAAATAATTTCAATAACAAGACTCCACCTTTACTGGATTTCTGACATATCTCTCTCTTTAATTCTTTGTGATCTTGTTTTGTTTAAAGAATCATGCTGCTGTACCAGCCAAGACAAACAATAAAAAACCAAGTTGTCTTGTTGTTCAATGACCTCTTATCCCATTGACTGGAGGATGCTTTTAGCATTGCAATAAACTAAGTGTCAAAAATGTATGTATCCTTGAGTAAATCTTTAACAGTGTATAAATTATTTAGAATAAAAAAGTTAAGATATTTACTAAAGATCAATTTTCAGAATCCACTATGCTAAACTTTGGAAAGCAAGCCAAATTGAATTTCTATAAGCTATTTTGCTGGCACGTGCAGGCTTTAAATTTACTATTGGCTTATAAGTTGCAGTCGGATGATTGATAGCTGCAAGTAAAAACATAGCGTTTCTGCCTGGCTTTTGTTTATGGCAAATCAATGTGCCCAGCACACAGGCATTGCACGCAGTTTGAGCAAGCACAACTTCCTGTCAGATTACACTCTGCAACGGACATTATCGAAAACGACTTTGCCTCGTGCAAAACTAGTTAAATCATTTTTATTTTTATTAAATTTTCACTATTCCACTCCTTAATTACTTCTTTGTTGAAGACTTTTTCCATCCTCCAAACCTTAACTTCTATTGGACAAACTGCAAACTTTGAATCGTTTATTAGAAAATTTTCAAATTTCCTATTTGACAGCCATATTGCAAAGGAAATATAGTGTATAAGTGGCTGGTGCCATTCGTTCAACCGTAATGTTAGGTCTTAATCGATAGCAAGCAGGTCTTCTTCCTCATCTTCTACTTTATTTCTATCTATTTTTAGTCTTGTTGCTTTACCAACCCCACCGAGTGCAATGTACTGAACCAATCAATAAAATGCTCAAGAGGAAAACAGAATCTAACACAAAACCATGCAAAAGAGAAGAGGCCATTTTCTGACAAAATTCATTATACTTAGCAATATTTTCACCAAGTCAAATCTCTTTTTTACTTTTCCATTCCATCTCCCTTCCTCCTCCTAAGGGTTGACAAACACTTTTTACCTATTTTGCAACTGTAATTTCATCTTGCAGTTTACAATGCATTAGTGCTTTCCACAGTCAACATAATTTCATCACTTAATCCAATAATATTCTTCCCCTGCCACTGTCACCATATAGCCCAAAGTCTTGTTGTGTGTCCCACCCTTCTTTTCTAAAAGCAATTTGCAAAGCTCATGTGCAATGGAAACCTTCACATCCTTACGATAATGTTTCATTTCTTCAATCTTTTTGTAAAGCATTAGACCCACAATAATATTATCTCACTCAGGTAATGGAAACATGTGCTTTTTTTTAAATAAAAATAGAAAATATGACTACTGATAAAAATGTTATACTGGGAATTGCTTTATACTCACTTTTTTATCTATATATTTTTATTTGTATGTGTATTGTAGGAATTTATTATCAAAGGCAGGATTTTTCAATTTTGGACTGTTATATTAAACATAATATCTGCAAAAAAATCTTTAACTCAAATTATCACCAGTTAGCCTAACAATGGTTTAGTTCAGTGTTTCCCAACCTTTTCACATCTGCGGACCAGTAACATAGGAATAAAAGCTTTAATTTATATAGTATTTGGTTTATTAATTTTTAATCTTATATTATAATGAGGAAAAGGATTTTTCGGGACTAAAAACCCCTAAAATCGAGTGAGATTCAGGATGTAAAAAAAGCTCGCTTTCAGGAGAATATTCGGGCAAATAAAAAGCCTTTTTCAGGATATTCGGGCATTAAAAAGGCCATTTTCAGGATATTTGGGCATTAAAAAATCTCATTTTAAAATTTTTTTTAATATGATTAAGTCTTTTAATTCTTTAACATGGTTTAAATCCATGTTTAAAGTCAAAATTTATAGTTATTTTTCCCATAGGATGGAATTTCATAACTTCAGTACTTTTCAAGTGCAAACAAGATTTGTTTTGGCATCACAGTTCTTATTTTGCTGGTAAATCATTTTAACAAATTATGAAAGTTTGTATTTAATTTTTATATAACATATTTTTGACTAATCAAAATGTGCGAAATAGGAAAAATTCAGGACTAATGAGTCAAATCGGGACTAACACGCCAAATCAGAAAAATCCTGAATTTTTTGTATAGCTTAAAAAGTATACAGTGACAAAATACATCGAGAAAATCGTTTTTCATGAAAAATGGTGCACATTAACCCAATTGGGATCGTCCCAATTAATCCTTTCTCTAATTGTAAAAGGTGGAAATAACAAATGACAATCTTATTGCAAATACAAATTTTATGAACAAAAACATAATGTGAACACTAAACTTGCACTGCACTTTTTTTTAATGATGCTTTTCTTTTAATTTTTGGCAAAGGCATTTTTAAACAGGCGGCAACCATCTCCACAAACCGGCAGAAAATCTCCACAGATCGGTGGTTGGAAAACACTGGTTTAGTTAACTGTTTACTAATTAGAATTTCAAAACTTAATCCATCATATTTGTTTCATTACTTAGTTTTTCAAATTTAGTCAATTAGATGATAAAATATGATAAAAATGTAAATCAGAGAACTTCTTTACCATGTTTGTTTTCATTTTCCACTGTCAAGTAGTGAAACACAAGCAATTTTTCATTAGCATTAAAAAGTATGAGGATTTAAAAGCTCTTATTTCCTACCTTTATAACATTTTTTTAAGATTTTATATGATTAACATGCCAAGTAAAGAAATTATAATACATATTGCACCAAATAATTTGCCAAACTCACAACAGCTAAAAATAAATTACATGTAATTTTGAGCAATTCAGTAAGGCTGAGTTATACTAATGTTAGTTCCATTTAATCAAAGTTTAAACTAGTATTTCAACTTAAACAAAATTAAGTTATATTTAGGGAAAGGAATAACCAGAACCTTCCCAATTATATTCTTGTGCTTCAATTTGCAGGAAAAACAATTTTCTCAACATTCTCGACATATTCAACAATTTCAAGTATTTTAAGCCATATAAAATTTTCGAGAAAATCCCAATTTGACCCCTTAGTCCCAATTTAACCAGTTAGTCTCAAATTTTCCTGATTTAGCATGTTTTAATTAGTTAAAATTTATAAATGATGTTAAATAACATTTTTAAATTTTAACCAATCAAATGATTGAAAATAAATGATTATGAACATAAACTGCAAGTAATAATAATTGTTAATCAGAATAACCATTAAGACGCCATTAAAGAAATATGGATAATAGACATAGATAGACCCCCAAAACCATTTCAAAATGTGCTGTAGTTTATATAAATAATTTTTTTATTACATAATAAATAAACTTCCTAATTTCATGAACAAAAATTCAAAAAATTTTTAAATTCAAGAATTCAAGTTTTTAATGCCAATTGTCCTGAAAATGACCTTTTTAACTCCAGATAATCCCAAAAAATGACCTTTTTAATGCCCAAATAAGCTCTCAAAAATGAGCTTTTTTGCCTCCCAATTCCGCCAGATTTTAGGATTTTTTAGTCCCAGAAAATCCTTTTCCTAGTTATATTACACACTTCACAATGGTTTAAATTTAACTGGTCAAAAACGGCCAGTTAAATTTTTACCAAAAATAAGCTTGTACAATCACATCATTGCTAACAAAATTTAAAGCCTAAACTAAGTTCATTTCAGTAAAACAGATTATTTTAATAGTTAACTGCAATAATAATTATTTAATACTATTTAATAATGAATAAATGATTGGATTAATTTAATTCTTTCTTGTTTTATCCTCTTTTAGAAATACTTATATCTTAACACTGGATTTAAAAGACAAAAGATTGTGTAGAAATTAAAACCAATTACTAAAAACAACTGTATTTCTGTGTATATAAACGAATAAGGTTGATGTCTTTTAGGCTTTGTTCTAATGATCTTTAAGAAGAAGATTAAAATGTCAACCTAGTTCCTTGAGCAATAATGAACCATTGTGATGGAATTTCTGATCAACTGTCTGTTTCATTATTTATTCCCCCTTCTATTACCTACTACAAGATGTCTGTTTTATTAATTTTATGAACAATTTTTAAATTTCTTTATAACATTCTAAAAGTATATTAACACATTAAATTCAACTAAAGTGTACTGAATTTTAAATATTTAAAAATACCTCAAAATTTCTATTTTTGTAATTCTGCTTAAATAGTTAAATTAAAAACACATTTTTAAATAAAAATTATGAATTTTTTTTAAAAAAGTAGATAAAATTGATTTTTAAAACAAAACTGTAATCTATATTGTTACTTTTAGTTATTCTTGCAATGATGTAACTTAAAGAGAATCACTAGCAATTCCACCGAATTACGTTGCTGTGGAAAACAGTTACACTTATTGGCCAATGCAATCAATTTTCCAGGAACTGCTGTTCTATCTTAAGGTTTTACTCAAGTTTCCCTATTCTACAATTACAAAAAGAACACCAAATAACAAATGCAAATAAATTTACTAATAATCTTATTATAAAAACTAATCACGTTCATGTTTACAATTGATCCAAAAAGATCAATATTTTAAACATGTTTTAAAATGAGTTTTCTCAATTTAAAAAAAGTCTTTTAAGTAATTACAATTTTTTTCATTTTAATTATTTTCATATTAAAATTACTACTGAATCACATTGATTTTTTTCATTTAAAATTAATATCAATTTTAAATTAAAAACAAAATAATAAAAAACAAAATACTTTTCCTTTGCAATAAATTTAATTCTATTACATTTTATTCTCTCAAGATGCATTTATATGTTATTTTTAACTAAGTAACAGATAGATCGACTGATTCATCGATTAACTGCTGTTGTCAGCATTTCAGGTCAAAATCAATAACAAACTTAAACCTAGAAAAGAATAAAAACGTAAAAAAAGTTACACTTTTTGTCTACTAAATAAGATAAAAGAAGCTTTATTAGTGTCCTGAAGGTACTGATCAATACACCTGTGACTTAGCATAATTTATTTTTAACAATTTTAAATCGAAACTGTTGCTAAGAATCAAATTTTCATTTTATTTATTCGAATAACCCGCAGATAATAGGCCTAAAGCGAAATTTTTATCAAATCAATGTAGAAATAAAATAAAATTTCATAGAATTACTGTTACTTAAACCATGTTTTTCTGTTTACACACATTTAGTAGTAATAAATCTCACTTATAATGGCTCTCAGGAGAAAAAAACAATTACTTGACCAAGAAAATGTCCTGTTTAAATGTGTTCCATTGCCACGCCACAACAAAAACAAGAAGACCAAAAGATGATGTGCGCGAATGCAATTAAGTAGAAGCAAGTACTTCTTACCACAATTACATCATGAGAACTGTCCTTTTTTTCCTGAATTTAATTAGCTACAGCCCACAGAATCACAAGCCCAACGACCAAAATGAAATGAATTGGGAGGGGAAGAACTAAAATGATCAAAAGCAGAAAAATATTTCAAAAATTTCAAAAATATCAGATAAAGTAATCATAAAATGCACCAAACAATAAATAATTTAAAAAAAAACGTCAAAATATAGGAAAATTGAAGAGAGTTTGAGAAAAATTTTCATTAATTATTACACTTGGGCAATTTTAAGCCTAATGGTATGCAAATTTAGTACGTGCTCATTTAGAAACTACGAGTTTGCAAGTAAATGTTACTAAATATCAGAAAAAAAAATCAGTAATTACTTACCGGGAAATGCCGAATCACGACTCAAACGTCAAATATGTTATCAAAAGGACATCAGATTACCTTGTTAGCAATAGAAATTCTTCTTACGGTAACGGAAATTCATCAGAATCAGTCGCCATTGGCAAGCACAGCTTGACGGTATAGCGCTTCGTTTAAAAGCGAAAACCGATTGCAGTATGGGAAAAGCGGAAGAGTCTACTCACAAAGGGAAGCGTCGTGGAAATGAAATGGAAAAAGAAAACATTAGCATAAATATTTGTTAATTTCTTTCGTTATTCAAATTATTTCCAGAATTTTAAAAAATATTAAAAAATAAAATTATTTTCACTCTTCTTATTGATTAAATAACTATTTTATCTCCATTTTAATGTTAACGATTTATTTTTCTAAAACAACAGTACATCAAATCACATAAAATTTACGCCATGATTATTCATTAACCACATTAGAAGCAGACTGATACCACATAATGTATTATGACTACTCTTACAAACAAATCCCGTGCCTTATTAATGTTGATTCTATTTACAATTACCAATGAATAATCATCATGTATTCATCACAAATATAATGCATAAATAACAAATTTGGTTTCAACTTGCTATCATAACAAAGAAGAGATGTTACTTGACAATAATTCTCTGAATTATTTAAACATGGGAGTTGTAACAGCTGCTAATTTAAATTCCTATAGAAGCTGAAGCCAAAAGAAAATACATAGAACAAACTAAAGCGAGTTTTCATCTATTTTTTTGCCAATTTATAAAATTACATAAACAATAACGATAAAGTAATAAAAGACAATCAATAGCTGTTTATTCCTTGCCATCACCTATAACATAAGTTTATAGATAATGTTGTAGCTAAGCGTTTCTGGCATGTATTGATTTGCTGTGTGCTATTCGAACTGCTTGCATTGTGCTGATCCAACTGCTGCTTTTTTGTGTAGGAACTGCATTACAAGGTAATTGCAATTCCACTGAAACAATTACACAGAACTGGATGGATGGAAAAGTCAGTTTGTTATTTATAAATAATATCAAACCTAGGTATAGGGTAAAAATAATTGAATTTATCATGTATAAAAGTTTAAAAAGACTGTAAACATGTATTACTTTTGACCATTTAAAATGCACCCTGAAATTTATTGATAGTTTTGTGAAAGAAAAGACATGAAAACAAATAAACACATGAAATACAGTTTGTTTGTTGAATAAGTTCAGTTTGATTAAGCCATCTGTCTTTAAGTTGCTTAAGTGTTGGTTTATTTTTATTGAAATATCAGTCAGAAACTTGAACCATCTTTAAAGCTCATTTGGTTATGGACAAATTCTTCTAGTGGGGCCTTTATATAAAACTGAACATTAAAATGAAAGTTGAAAATAAATTGCCAGCTTGTAGAACTAACAGACATTCCAGAAATTAAATAATTTTCTCACAAATGAGATAGTATCTTGCTGGATAACCAGGTTGATGCTTCACTATGCCTCTGATAAAGGTTAAGCCCTGGGCAATTGCCACTTTCGACCTTAGGTAAAGTTACCATGTTTCTACAGTATACAGAGGATGTTCACCGAAACTGTGAATGTTTTAAAAACATTACAAAACTTTTTGTACATAAGTCTAGTTTAATTTTTGAATATAATATGATTCATTAAACTTTTCTCTATACACATTAATTAGCAAACACAAAAAAATATAATGACAATCACTCTTGTAGAATCTGACATTTAAGCCATCATAAAAACTCTTTCCAAAGCTACCTATTAATAAATGCTATTAAAAAAATATCTCAATAATGATGACATTGCTATAAGTATTGGAGGAATATCTAATATATTGAATTGTAAAAAGAAAAGACGTATTGCTAAATAAAATGGCATTAATTTCACTAAAAACAAGAGACAAAATTCGGTTACAAGCGCTGTCAAAAAGATAAAAGTGCTTTCTGCTAAAGAAAACCCAGACAGTGTCATATTAGCTTGGGTACTGTTAATAATATCATTCATAAAGATTTGGATATGAGAACAAGTTTTAAAAGATCTGTACATCAACTAACTCCACAACACATTCAAAATCAAAAGACAAATTGTAGAAAGCTGTATGAGAGGCATTTAGCAGGTGATAAAATTGAGTTTGCAGTAACTTTAGAAGAATCTATGTGACAAATTGTATTGGAAAAAGAAAATTTGCTATGTAAAACAAAGTAATACTGTACCAGAAAATTGGGTTAAAGAACATAAAGAAAGATTCCCTCAAGGGTTTATTGTGGTTGCAGTTTTGAGAGGAAGAGACACTTTACCATTAATTCAAGTGCCCTCAAAAGTTAAAATTAATGCAGAGTATTATATTAGCTACGTTTTAAGCCCAACATTTGATTATTTGAGCAAAATTTGTATCCTGGTGAGATGAGTAAAGTTTTTTTTCATCATGACAAGGCATCATCCCATACAGCTTAAAAAACTGTAGAATATTTAGAAAATATAAGGTCTGAATTTGGAATTTCATTCCTAAACAAAGAGGACATTCCTGTAAAATCCCCAGATGCATCACCACTTGATTTTTTTGGTTTTAGATTACTTAAACAGAGACTTTTTCATCGCTGTGTCACAACAGTAAAGGGGCTTTGGAAAGCCTTAAACAAAGAGTGGGAACAGATAATGGTTGCTGACATTAGAAAAGTGTTTGAATCATGGAAATTAATATGTCATCAGATAGTTAAAAAGCAGGATAATCACATAAAAAATACAAAAGGAATCCACAGAAAGAAATTTAATTTAAAAAAATTAAACTAAAAACGTTCACAGTTTTGGTGAACACCCTCTGTATTTTAATTGAAATATCAGTCAACAACTTTAACCATCTTTAAAGCTCATTTGGTTATGGACAAATTCTTCTAGTGGGGCCTTTATATAAAACTGAACATTAAAATGAAAGTTGAAAATAAATGGCCAGCTTGTAGACCTAACAAACATTCCAGAAATTAAATAATTTTCTCACAAATGAGATAGTATCTTGTTGGATAACCAGGTTGATGCTTCACTATGCCTCTTATGAAGGTTAAGCCCTGGGCAATTGCCTCTTCTGACCTTAGGTAAAGTTGCCATGTTTCTACAGTGTATAACAGCTCCAAAATTCTGACACAGGGACACTATGCGACAGTTCCAATTCATAGTTTACCCTAAAAGACAACACCAAACTTGGAATAGCCAATTTGGCTTTGGAAAGACTTTCCTGGCACAAAACTTGGATCCTAAGATGTCAGCCATGTTGTTTTGCCTTTATGATCATATTCCACTTTACAATAACTTAAAAATTCAATTTTTTATGCAACTATAATTCAAATTTAATAACAATAACGAGATAAAATTGGAAAATCTTTTTTAAAATATTAATCAGAGCAATTAATAGTAATATAACAGACTCCAGATTATAAATCCAGTTTGCAGATTAATCGATTTGCGGATCAGCAGGGCCTTTTTTCCTAACTATATCATAAGATTTACTGATAAAATAATCAGCTAAATAATAGCACTAACAATGATCAATATTACATCATCAATCAATCACATCATACGCTTAGATGGTAATTATATTAAAAAAAACCGACTTGTGGATGATTCATGCAATTCGATTTGTTTACATTTGAAAAATAATCAAATACAATTTAAGCAAATAATTAGTAATGTTAAAGAAAGCTGTTGCATTCAAGCTTTTTAACTTGCTGCATTACCTTCGCCATCTCTCTTGGGTAACATTGTATTGGCTTCATTTTGAGTGGTGCAGAGTATTCATCAATAATTCAACTGTGTATTCACCAAACATGATTCATTAGTAATGAGATGTAGGATCTGTGAGCTTTTCTATGGACTTGAATTTCGTGTAGCACTAAAGCAATTGATGTTGACTGTAATACAATTCAACGTCACATTTATTATGGTTGTAATCTGTGCATTTCATCAGCAAAGAAAACATGCAATTCATATGTGTTTATGTTGGGCTTATAAAATGTGGTTTGTGCTGAAAATACTTTGCAAACTGAATGAAAAAGTCAAGCAACCAAGTCAAGAAAAATTGCTTTCACAGTATCAACTAATTTCATGCATGAAATGAACACATGCTCCATACCCTAGGGATCAGTTTTTAAGTGGAAAGTTTACAAGAAACACATTAATAAACTAACAAGCTTAATAAATGTTATTACTTTTTAGTATTAGAATAATTAATAAAGTTAAAGTCAGTGTGAAGCAACAAACTCAAACTCAAACTCAAACATCACGTCTATTGATGCGTTCAAAGTTCTCCCAAGTAATCCGTTTATGGACATAATAACATTTTTTTCTATCGATTATTGACGAGTTGATGTAATTTGCCTCATTTTTCAGTAATCGCTTTTTCCATAAACTGAGTTAAGAAAAATGGCAAATATGTCGTTTATTAAACGTTATAAGCGCCTTTTGTTCTGTCATCTTAAATGTACCCGTATTCAACATTAAATCTCATTTATTTACTGTAAATTAGTTTAAAAGGATTTGGATAATTTTTGTTTTTTATATTATTTTTGTAGGCTCTTGAAAAGCTATTCTGTCTAATGATATATGAAACAATGATGGTTAAAGCTAATTACATTATTGAAATGATTTTTCCTCATTTTACGAAATCAGATTTTCAACAAATCGATTATCGACGAAAGCCCACTAGTATTGATTGCATTCTTCATTTTCACACAGCCATTTTCAATTACTGAAATACATTGCGTATTTGTAAAAGTCTTTACATACCATATTTTTCGGACCTTTTACTTGGAAAAATTGACTAAAAATTAGAGTGTCTTATTATAGTCTGAAAAATACGTTAGTTTTTGAAGAGAGTGACAACACTAGTTGAGAATTAAAAATTAAAAATCAGAAAATACAAATAAAAATTAAACCAAAATTTTAGAGTGTCTTAGATTTTATTGCCAATCACTTGCTGAAGTATGAAATATAAGTTGTGGCAGAATAAAGTCGAGTGCAAGGTCTGGAAATTGTTGTAGAATATGAAGTGGAGAGGGTAAATGGGCGTGGACATGGATGTGGTTAATGGTTTATCTTATACTGCATTGCATCTGCGGTTGGCAGTGCAGTGGGAATTTTCTTAGAGTTGATTTTACTTGCATTTTGCAGTCATTCAATGCACTATTTATGAAATCTCGATATTACAAAGCAATTCCTTAACTTGATATAAAATTAAGCTTCAATCAACATTTTCTCTTATCAGTTAATAAAATGAATTTAGCTAAACAAAACTTTATTATCTGGGTTTTTAGTTGGATTCAATTATTACTTACTGGTGCTAGAAATATCAATTTCAACAATATTAGGTTTAGTGATGTAATTTGACCATTGAGTGGGAAAAGAGAGCACAAAGCTTTGAATACTATCAATTGTTTTTACTATCAACAACCTTATTAAATTAATAATTAAATGTGTAAATAACTTGTTAGAAATACCAAAAACCAAAATCACAATTCTCAAAAGTAAATATTTCCCATTCTCTCTCTCTCTCTCTTGTGCAAGCTCTCCAAACCGATCAATAAAATTACACTTGAACTGAACTGTTCTGAGTTTGGAAAAGAAAAAAAAAAAAGCAAGAGGAGCCAAAAGTCGATCTAAATGTTAAAAATCGTTCAAAAAAATCAGTGTATTATTCCACAAACAAAAAAGTGGTTAAAAATTGAATTTTAATGTTTTTATTGACAAAATTATTCACCAATTGGCACATAGTGCTTATAAGAACTGCAGCAGGATAAAGTAAGAGCTTTAGAAAGCTGTCACTTTTAATCATAACGATTTCCGATACAATCTTATTCGATTTCTAGCAAAATGCATAGGGGTATCTAAATCCTTTCCAACTGCAGCTGAAATTGATCACAATTATATTCATACTGGAATAAAATTGAAAAGAAATAAAATAAAATAAAACAAATAAAATAAAATAAAATAAAATAAAATAGTAATAAAGGCTCATTAAATCGACTGGGTATCCATTTATTTTTAAATTGGGAATAGGTTTAGGTCAAAAACGAAAGAATCTCATTCCAAATAGCCACAAGCATTATACGGTTGAAGCAGAACTAAACAGACATCAATGTGATTGCCAATTCCTGTAGGCACCAATTTTCTGATCCAACTGGTTCTTTTTCACAGTCTCCACCAGTTGCTAACAAATCGATTTCAAGTAATGGTCAAGTCGGAGAAAATAATACACATTACTCATTTCTTTTCGTATAATTTTTCATCATATTTATACAATAGCTGATTTACTTAGAATTGATTTACAATTTCAGTATATAACTGTTAAAATGATTTTACAGTGAAATAGTTTCAACAGTTCAAGTAATAATACTTACACTATTGAATTTTTTGTAAATTGTCAATTGTAGTAAACTTCCTTCCTATAAATCCACACCAACATTTTATTAGTAAACACACCCAACAGATTTTTTTCCCTTTCTGGCCAGCTGTGCTTGATAAATGCTCTTCCTTGTGAAAATTCCATAAATTATTATTATAAGTTAATTAGGAATAAATGTGACAGTCCTAATATGATACATTTGAATTAAATTATAACATATTATCATTGCATAAGGTGATTTGCAACTTATCATACTGTATACAGTATGACCATTTAATTAATATATTAATACAGATGAAAATCAATCGTATAATAAATAATCACCTGTATCCTAAGCAAAAGTGATATAAATATATTTATATATGTTACTCTAAGCCAGGGTTTCTCAATCTTTAAAAATTTGTGAAAAAATTTTGCAGACCAGTGATTTTTTTTTAACAAAAATAATTTTACTAGGTATTAAACTTTCTCACCTAGAAATAAATGAAATCACACTACTGCGGACAGGTTAAAATTCTCTGCAAACCGGTCAAATCTTTCCGCGAACCGGTGGTTGAGAGACGCTGCTCTAAGCAGTCATCCATTAATAATTGAATGATTTTGTAGAAAATCCTCTTATGTTGATAGCAAGTTGTTAATTCCTTGCTGTTTCTCGAATAATATAATATTGACTACTGTATTCACATACACTTGTGTATTAATGAGCAATTGAAAACATATTTCCAACATGGCTAAGAAGATTAGAGAGTATGCATATAACAAGTTTAAGCCGAAAACTTATGCATAATATAATCATTTATTAGTGTAAATGAGAATTTATAGCAATAGACTGTAAAAATCAATAGCAGACCCAAATTCCATCACTTGCGGCTTCTGTTCAGCATTCATCAAGTCTTTGGATGAGTCAGTGACTATAAACCTTCTGCCAACCACTCATTTTGCTTCTTCTATCCCCAACCTGTTACCCACATCGTTGAATGCTGAATCATGCTGACATAAAGCGAAAAATTTTCCCCTTCTTATCACCTTCATACCAGTTCCCTTCTTTAACATGTGTTTTACAGAGATCCATTGGCACTTTTATGCCTTAGCTATAAAAATCCACCCAAAACATATTCAAAGAAAAATTACTAAACTTTTCAATATTCATGATACCATTTTGATATTATTATACTTTTCTCAATTATTCTGTAATTGGAAAAGACATTTGTGCAAATGTTATATTAGACAAGATCAAATCATTGAAACAGGCATCTAGCGTCGAACAGGATAAAACATCAAATTCGAGAACCTAAAACTCCATTTAAGTATGAGTATAGCAGTGGCGGATACAGGTGGGATGGCAATGGTGGCGATTGAAAACGGTTAAAATAACTGTTAGTTACACCACTGAATCCCTCTATCATTGTGTTATAACAAGTGATGCCTTAATTTCATTAGAATCTTACATCTTTGTTCCGCAGAAATCGCAACATTAGTAATTAGCTTGAGTCCAACAGCTCATTACAGCCGATTGAGTATGTCTTGCTTAATTATAAATAAGACACAAGTTTAATTAATTGTATATTTTTATTCCACATGTGTTATTTCTCCTTAATTACTCCTTTGTTGAAGGCCTTGTCCTATCTTTTCGTTGGTTTCAATGCTTTTCTTAGAAATTAAATTGAATTGAGAATTGAGATGATGATTTTTAAATCTTAATTACTTGTTAGAAAACAATAGTAACAAAATTCTACATCTTGAAGATAAATTTAACTTTATCCTAAAGCAGTGGTATTCAAACTGTTCCACGGAACCCTAGGGTTCCACTAAATGTCTCAGGAGCTCCGCGAAAATTTTTAATTTAATTAAATTTTCATAAGAAAACTATATTTAGGATTCCGTAGATAATTATATCTCAAAAAAGAGTTCCGCGAACTGTCAAAGTTTGAAGACCACTGTCCTAAAGCAACATTATTTTGTATTAATCTAATATATTTTGTAAATCAGTTGCAGATTATTCACTTGGAGGGCCTCAAGCGCAATCTAATTCTGACCTTGCATAACAATCCTATAATTATTAGGAATGAGGCCCCTCCAGATTCGGAGGCCCCAAGCAGACACTTCTTGCACCTGTGCAATGATCTGCCACTGTTTGTAATATAATTAACTTTTTCACAATATATTGTTTATTTTTATACTGGACCAAATAAAAACAAATTCCCCCTTCCAACCTACTATGTCCTGCACACTGGTTCACAACTGCGAGTAGTCCAAAGGGTAATTAATAAGTCTGATATTTTGTGTCAAATGACCTGTAATAAACATAAAAATGCTAGACAATAATTCGGAATAGCTGGCTAACGATCGATTTGAACAAAAGCTACAGATGCCAGATGTTTTCAATTACCAGTGGATGAAAATTTCACAAAACATGGTGCGCCCTCTCTGTGCAGATCTTACAAACACATGAACTTGTTCGCTTTTGCTCCTCCTCCCTGCAAACGAACGCCTGCTATTGGTCAATTCGCAACCCAGGACTAAACCCAACACTAGAGACGCACGAGTACCCGATCTGCGCATAACTCAAGAAGACTAGAGAGTTAAGAGCAGATGGATACAAAAGATTGCTAGACCCCTCGCACATGTACTCCCTCTCGCGTTGTGCTTCAATTCAAGCGTTATGTATTAAGAATGTGTATTGTCTATAAAATAATTTTCAAATTGCAGACCTAGTGCTAAATTGACAGTGGCTTAACTAGAACTGTAAGTATTGTAATCTTCAAAATGATTTTAGAAATAAATAAAGTAAAAAATAGTTTGCTTTAATTTTAATAACATTTAAAATTTTATTGGACTTCCACAGTACAGGCAATCTCAGTTACGTAAACAATAAGAGGTTTCAATAAATCAGTAGGTGCATTCAATATCTTTGCTTTCCTGGCTTTGCTATCAGGCTTTGCTTTCCTGGCTTTGCTATCAGGCTTTGCTTTCCAGGCTTTTCGAATCGGCTTTTGACTTTGAACAGCTTACTGAAATCTTGCTTTGCTTTTAAAACAGTTCTCAGAATTAGTTCCAGGATCCCAAGATCACATCAATTAAATGGCACATAAAACAATACAAGTAGGGGTATATGAAATATTAATAAAATAAAAGTATACAAAAATAAAAATATTTAAATAAGGAGGTTTAAAAAATAACAGTAAAAGTGAGATATTTAAATATGGTTTAAAAAATAAGGGTAATAATAAAAGTTTAAAAAATAAGGGTAATAATAAAAGTTTAAAAAATAAGGGTAATAATAAAAGTTTAAAAAATAAG